>JAAEAF010002729.1:0-50439 GCA_011037195.1 Triatoma infestans | reverse complement strand
TTTACCTTTTTTTTTAAATTGCTTTGCGTGCAATTAATTCTACAATTCAAGGAACTCTTTTAAATTAAAAATTTCGAGTGGTTTTATAGTTATGAAACGCACTATATATGGATAAAAATCACAAATTTTCTTCAAGTATCAAATTTTGCTCATTTATCCCTAACTCTTTGGTGGTGGGGGTAGCAAGTACCAACCTACCAATCTAAGCAGGTGGGGAAGTGAAGAGCGCGCCATAATTTAAAATCTAAAGTGCTGCTTCGTGATAACCAACAGAATATCTAATTTGAAGATTTAATAATGTATAGAAAGCTTAAAATTTTGTATAATAAGCATACTTATGAATATCTTACAGTAAATATGTTAGACAAAGATTACAAAGTACTTTACGCTTGGATTAAATCTTTCAGCCGGGAGTCATTCATGCCAAATAAAAGAAAAATAAAGGCTAAATAGGGAAACTAATACAAAATAAAAAATAAATGCTGAGAATAAAAATTAATAAAATCACTAAATAAAAATGTATTAAAGTTAAAATTACGTAAATTAAGTAACGAAAAAAAAAAGAGAAATTATTTAAAATATAATCCCGCCAAATTGCTTCCTACTTAAAAAAAAAAAAACTCTTGTGAAACACTCACACAACTTTCTCTCACTCCAGTTTTCAAAATATTAATTGACAAATGTTTATAGTTAGTATACCAAATTTGATGAAATTCGTCAGTATTTTTATGACAAAAAAATCACAAAAACTGAAAAAACTGTTCATTAAAAATTCATTTCCGGTTTACTAATTTTCTTGAAACTAGGAATTTTTGCCAGCTATTTATTTCTAATTAATTCTGTCTAGATGGTAGAATTGTATAATCAACTAAGATAGCACTTTAGATAAAAACATAACCCTACCCTTTCCCGAAAAAGCCACCTTAAATGAGTTTACTCGGAGAAATGTTTCAAATAAATGTTGTAGTTCTTTGTATGTGTAGTTGATATACCAAGCTTAAAGAAAATCGTCGGAGCCATTTTTGAGAAAATCGCAAAATGGTAAAAAAAAAAAAACTAGTAAAGTTGTACTTCCGGTTGAGGAATTTTGACATATAACGTACGGTCAGATCCTATGGTGATACCTAAACGGAATATTAAGTTTCAACATTCTACGGTTTTTCGTTTTTGAGCTATGCTGTTCACATATACATACACATACGTACATACATACATACACACACACACACACACACACAGACCATTTGCTAAAAACCACTTTTTGAGGCTCAGGGCATCTCAAAACGGCTATTTCCGGTGAAAACTCAACATTCATTTCAACACGATTACAATACTTCTTCTTACTAGGAATAAGAGAAAGTAATAAACTTTAAAAAGTTATAAAGTTGAAGTTAATAAATACTTACATAGGAAGAAAATTGACAAAATCAGTTATAAAAATAATACAGAAATAATGGAAATACTCTTTTTTTAGTTTCCTTGAATTATTTAAACGGAAATATTGTTGATTTTTTTTTTTTTTTTAACTTAATACAAAAAACATATTTTGAAAATTCTGTTTTTCAAAAGATATAATTATTTAAATAAGTATAAAACTGTTTTTCCTGTCTACAATTTTAATAACAAATTCTTCTTTCCTTATCCATTTAGAAAACATATTACAAAATCAGCTATATCTGTATTACATTTTTTATTTACAGTTACTTAGTATCGGAGCATGTTTTTGATAAGTAGTAAAACCAAAAATATTCTATAGCAAATAGGTCAAAGAGATCAATTAAGATCAATCAATTTCACTATCTATTTTCCAGACCAAAATTCATTTTTCTTTCCAATCACTCTTTTAATATCATTAAGTCATTATATAAAGAGAAATAAAGAAAACAAAATCACTAACAATAAGACAGTTTTGCTTTACTAAACGTACGATTATATTTTAACGTCTCTCTGTCAAAACTGTACTACCTACAATTTTCTTTTAACCCATCAAAATAATTTCTGAAATAACCTTTGAAATAAGGGTAATCAGACGTTAATATTGTGTATTAAAGTACATTATTTAACCTTATTCTATAATAACAAATAATCTATATCAAAAAGAAAATTGGAGATATTTTCAAGAAAATCATTAAAAACAAATTCTATGTCACTGTCACGAAGTTTTTCTTACTTTAGTTAATAATATAATTATAAAATTGACAAATTGTCTTTATCCTTAGAAATCGGTTTGTAGGGGGAAATTTGGTATTTTTTCGGTATTTGGTAATTAGGTTGGCAGAATTGGGCGAGAGTGGAAGTTACTATTTTTATTGGCTATAATTTTTGTATGGGATATATTTTGTATGCTTGCTTCTTGTTAATTATTACTATTGTAAAATAATATAAAGATTTAATACTTTCAACATTGTTTTAATTTTCAATTCGGAATTCCCTTTGGGGTAATTATTTACAAGCGTGCCCCCAAGATGGACGACAACTAGCTACAGTAACCTGCTCACTTCCACTCTTATTACACTCACATTTCTAATATTTCTGATTTATTTATTCATTCACATTTCTTTATTTATTTCACATTTTCATTCATTTTAAAATGTATCAAACTAAATATAAGTAAAAACTACGAAACACAATCAGAGTTTAACTTCAAACATTGCCCCAAGAACTTGTAGGTTTGAATTAGCAAACACTGGCTAATTAATATGTCATTAAAATAACTTGAATTCAATGATAAATATTAAACAAGAGGGTTTATATGTAGTTGTTCATGTGAGCAGGTTACTGTAGCTAGTTGTCCGTCCATCTTGGGGTGCACGCTTGTAAATAATTACCCAGTTTGGTTAAAGCCTGTTACTTATACATGTAAGATCTCCCTTAACACTCGACACTCTTTTTACAGCTATAACATAAATATAGATTGGCAGGGTTACATGCTTCTACTACTAAGTGTAAGCGTGGCTACTAAGAATAAGAGAAAGTAAAATTCATTGAAGTAGAAAGTCCGGTAAAGCGACCGTATCTAAAGTATTGCCTCGTAATACCCAAAATAGAAGGTCAAATTTGAAGTTTTAAAAATATATAAAAAGCTTACAAATTTTTATAATTGAATTAAATATAACAATGGGCAGAAAAAAATAGATTTTACAAAATGCTATCTTCAAAAAGTTATACATTTC
Source organism: Triatoma infestans (assembly GCA_011037195.1). Lineage (NCBI taxonomy): Eukaryota > Metazoa > Arthropoda > Insecta > Hemiptera > Reduviidae > Triatoma > Triatoma infestans. The sequence continues at coordinate 47,266 of JAAEAF010002729.1, read as the reverse complement.
TAATTGATTAAGATCTTCTATGATGTTCAGAAAATATCTGATAATTAAAAATATACTTGGTGTTTTTTTATAAGTTTTAAAAAATATTGTGTTTTTAATAAGTAATTTGTTTAAAACTTTAATTAAATTAAATTTTTATAAATGAATTATTTTTGTTAATTGATTTATATTATACATAATATATATTTGTTGGTATAATACACAGATAAAGCTAGAACTTGCAGTTTATAATATGATTACAACTAAAGGAAGTGATATATATTTATATTATATAATAAACTAATGGGACTGTCTCCACGTGGATTATTGACTTAATCAATTTATTTATTGTAAGGTCCGCTTGGCATATACAATACACTATTATTACTTAGCAAACGTATACATACTAACACACAAAGAAGTCTTTTGTTCATTCAGCATGTTTCAATAATACGTATATTTATATGTGTTCAATATATTTGTAAATATATAAAGTCTTTATTAATGACAATTTTTTAAATTATTATTTCTAAAGTTTGTTAAAAATTATTTTTATATGTGAATCAGTTACTCTGAGTTCGAAAAGTAATTAAATTGGTTGTGTTCCATTTAAGAATAAATTTAGTGTTACTGCTGGTAAAAAAGGAAGTATTGTAATCGTGTCAAATTTTCGATATCAAGTTTTCACCGGAAATACACGTTTTGAAGTCCCCTGAGTCAGAAATAATGGTTTTATGGAAATAGTCTCTCTCTCTCACTCGCTGTGTGTGTGTGTGTGTGTACTTGGCATTCTGTTTATTATCACTACGGGTCAGTAAATTATCTTTTAAAATTCCTCAACGGAAAGTACCTTTTTATTGATTGAAATGTAATTGGTGTGATGAGATGTGTTGTAATAGTAGTAATAGTAGCTACTGTAGCACGAGCGGTTTTGTAAAGGGCTTGTGTGTATGTTTGAGAAAGAGAGAAAAGTATTAGAAATAATTAAAAGATCACCACTGTTTTGAAATAAATATATTATTCTCTAAGTGCTTTTATAATATCACAACTATTATGTTTATAAATCAATTATTTGTCTAGAATAAAAGCTAAACTCTAAAATTGGCACTGAATTTAAGAGAGCGATCCTGGTACGTGTTCTAGTTGGATGTCTGCTTCAGACTGACTTGAAAGAATGCCTTCTCTTGTTAGTTCAAATTTTTTCAAATAATGCTGGTATGTCTGGAGGGAGTGTATTGTGTTACCCTAACTGTTGGTCCTCAAAGGTCTCCTCGATCTTGAATTGAGGGGCTAGCCAACCCTACGTCCACGCCGTGAGGACCGGGCAACGCGCTCTTTGAGTGCGGCCAACAGGGCAATGGCGGGCCTGGCGGCAACCCACCGCGGGCCACCTTTTTAGTGTACCCCATCCTGCTTTCCCGTCCAACCCGATCCCTCACTTCCTCTATCGTGGGATGGGGGGTGGATTAGCTGCCCCCTCAGGTAAGGGCGACCCTGCGAACATCCCAGCCCAACATCTTACACGGGGAACATACACAATTACGAACACACACACAACAACACGTACACGCACATAGTACAGACTTGTTAGTAGGGCCCAATCTAAGGTGTTACGCGTTCCGTGCCGAGGGATGGATGGCACAGGGGTACTGTGTCGATAACGGAGCCTCCGGGGTACCGGGCGAAACCCCGGAGTATTTAGCCTTGCCCGGCTAATGCGGGGCTCTGGTCGGGTGGACGACCCTATCCCTAGCTACTCGTGGGAATCACATGGGTAAGAAGAAGAAAAAATTAAAACTTCAGGCATGGATGCCATCGAGAACTGGTGCGACAGGCCATGGGGAGGGGAGAAACCCCACAACCAGCACAGCCAAAGCACCAGTTAGTAGATTCACGGTGACTGCCCAAGGCACAGATGGTGGGGCTCCCGGTCCCGCAGCCACTATGGCCACGGTGGAAACTGGCGTTATGCCAGGGACTGCCAAAGGCCGGGCCTGCGGGCCTGGGGGCTCCTCTGTCCAAAAGGCCAAGGCAAAGGCCGGAAACTTTAAAGCGGGGTCGCTAGAAGCGATCGAGAATATGACAGACAAGGACGTTCAAGCCGCCAGGCTGTCAGGGCTCTCCAGGAAGGAGCTCAAAGCTCGCGTTGAGGCGGGCCAGGAGTATCTTCAGGCCAAACGCCAGTTAATAAGGGAAAACTACCTTCAATGGGTAGAACGTACGACACAGGCGACTAAGAGGCCAAGGTCGGAGGGGGAATCCCCACAGCAGCAGCGGCCGCCCAAGAGGGTTAAAGCCAAGACTGTGGAGAAATCCTACAGTGAGGCTTCCTCATCGGCGAAAATTGCCGTGGTGCAGAAGGGCTTCCCCGATTACCAGTTAGGCATGGATGAACTACAGGCCATCCAAAATGCCATTTTGGGGGAATACGACAAGATCCCAAGAGGCGGGCCGCAGGTCAGGTTGGCCAAATGTGCCCATAAACCAGGGTTCCTTGTCATTACCTGCGTAGGGGACGATAGTCTGGGGTGGCTGAGGGAGATTATCCCAAAGCTCAAACCCTGGGAAGGTGCAAGCCTCCAGACACTCGAGGGGAGGGACATACCGGGCCCAGAGACCTGTAAGGTCTTCATCCCCAACGAGGGGGGTAAGCAGGTTGAGGCCGAGAGGGTGCTCCATCGTTTAGAGGTGAGCAACCAGGGGCTGAAAACCGAAATGTGGAGGGTCTGGGGATGCTTACCCGTTGAGGGTGGGTGTCTCTGGACATTCTCAATGGACAGGGGGTCATTGGCGGAGCTCAAAAGGCTGAACATGTCCCCCTATTTTGGTTGGGGGCGAGTGACTTTTCGTCACAAGCTTCCGAAAAGCAAAAGCTCGGAGGAGGCCAAGGCGATGGAAGTGGAAGGAGATCAGCCACAGGCCGAGAGCTTGGTGAGGGTGGACTTGCCAAAGGGGGGTCAGGGGGGCCTGGAAGGAGAGATGGCGGCGTTGCAGGCTGCCCTGGCCGTACTACCCGTAGGAGAGGGGCGGATAGAGGAGGGGGCGGACGTCAAGGCGGGGGTCCCGGTGGGTGCGTCTCCTGGCGGAAGCGATGCCGGCTTGCTCCACAGGTCTCAAGGCCAGGAGCGGTTGCCGGAGGTTGCGGAAGCCGGGGGGCGACCCTTGGGACCCGGGGCCGACGTTCCGCCCCCCTCGGAGACCTAACATGGCGATCAAGATGGTGCAGGCGAACCTCCACCATGCAAGGGCCGCTTCGGCCGTGCTTAGTAGGAGGTTCGACAGGGAGGGGCTACATGTAGCCCTACTGCAGGAGCCGTGGTGCCATGGGGGGATCGTCCGAGGACTGCATCCGAAATTTGGGAAGGTGCTGTACAACAAGTCTGTAAGTAGACCCCGAGCGTGTATAGTGCATAGTAACAAGGTGAGCTGTGGATTAATACCGGAGCTGTGCTCCGCCGATTTTGTTACAGCTCTCCTAACTATCAACACCGAAGAGGGAGTGGAAAGGCTGGTTATTAGCTCTGCGTACTTCCCCGGTGATGAGGATTTCCCCCTCTGTCTACTGAGAAGAGTAATGGACTACTGCAGAGGTGGGAACTTGCAGCTGGTGCTGGGATGCGACGCCAACGCGCACAACACTGCCTGGGGGAGCACCGATATCAACCAAAGGGGTAAGTACCTTTATGAATTCATTACTGGTGAAGGGTTGCATGTAGCCAATGTAGGCTTGGAACCAACTTTCGTGACTGCAGCTAGGAGGGAGGTGCTGGATGTGACGCTAGCCTCGCGCTGTATGTTGAGTAAAATTGCTCACTGGCATGTATCAAGTGAGCCATCGTGCTCGGACCATAGGCACATAAGGTTTGATATATGCACTCCACCATTGGTCATTACCAGGCTTCGAAGCCCGAGGGAGACCCACTGGGAGGGATTTGTAGGGAGTCTCAGTGAGTCTCTCGGTGACCTTAAAGTGGATGTACGGACAATAGGAAGTCTGGGACGGGCAGTGGCACAAGTAACCGAGGCGATTTTGGACGCCTACAGGGAAAACTGTCCGGAGAAGGAAAGGCCTAATAGGTCGAAGACGGTCTGGTGGAATGATCACCTCGAGAGAAGGAGGAGAGAGGTGAGGAGGCTGTTTAACAAAGCCAAAATCAACCAAGACTGGGCATCGTATAGAAGGGTACTGACGCAGTATAATGTCGAAATAAGGAAGGCCAAGCGTAAAGCCTGGCGAAGATTCTGTGAGGACGTAGCAGACACTTCGGAGTGCGCGAGAATCCACAGAATCTTAGCAAGAGAAGGTACTGCGGACAGGGTAGGGTTCCTGAAGAAAGATGACGGAACCTACACTAACTCGATAGAGGAGTCGCTGGAGCTGCTCATGAGCACACATTTCCCAGGGTCCTCTTATGGAGAGGCCCCTTCAGAGGTTGAGGGGCTGAGAAGGCCTGGTCGGGCGGATTGGAAAATCGCGAATCACGTCATACAGCCGAATAGGCTAAGATGGGCGATTGGAAGATTCAAGCCCTATAAAGCACCAGGCGTGGATGGAATTTACCCCGTCTTCCTGCAGAAGGCGGTGGAGGTGTTGACACCACACCTATGTAGGATCTTTAGAGGCTGTTTGGCCTGGAGATTCATACCGATAGAATGGCAACAGGTGAAGGTCGTGTTCCTCCCGAAAGTAGGGAGATCGGTAGATCAAACGCCAAAGTCGTTTAGGCCAATAAGCCTGTCCTCCTTTCTGTTGAAGGTGATGGAGAGGATGGTTGACAGGTTTATAAGGGACGAGATCTTGAGGATTAATCCTCTCAATAATCGCCAATATGCCTATCAGGCAGGGAAGTCCGTAGATTTGGCTCTGGACGACCTAAATAGGCTACTCCAGAAGTCGCTTGACGACAAGGAAATTGCGGTAGTCACCTTTTTGGATATAGAGGGCGCTTTTAATAACGTGTCCTCAGAGTCTCTTGTTGGTGCACTGACAAGAAGGGGCACGCCCCCTACAATTAGTCAGTGGATAAGGACTAGTCTTTTGGGAAGGACTAATATAGCCACCATCGACAATTCATCTCTTGTGGCCAGGGTGAGTAGAGGCTGTCCGCAGGGAGGCGTTTTGTCGCCATTGCTGTGGACGTTGTTAGCCGATGACATCCTGACCAAATTAACCGCGGAAGGCTTTCATTGCCTAGGGTTCGCGGACGATCTGGCGATCGTGGTGAGGGGGCGGTTCGCGGTAACCGTCTCGGAGCGCACTCAGGGGGCGCTCAATATTGTGAACAAATGGTGTAGAGCGGAGGGTCTCTCCATCAATCCCCACAAAACTCAAGTGGTTCCTTTTACAAGGAAGAGAAATTTACAAGGCTTACAACAGCCAATGCTCGGAGGGGTCGCGATCCCCTTTGCCATGGAAGCCAAATATTTGGGGGTCACTTTTGACCGAAGGCTGACATGGAATTCCCATATTAATATCACCGCACACAAAGCCAAAATCGCCATGGGTAGGTGCAGGAGGCTATGCGGTAAAAGTTGGGGATTAAGTCCGAAGATGGCTCTGTGGATTTATACCTGTGTCGTGAGACCAATGGTAACCCACGGGGCGGTGGCGTGGTGGACAAAGACCTTGCAGATGGGGGGGCCGGGAGCGCTCGGAAGTATTCAAAGGCTGGCCTGTTTGAGTACGACGGGTGCCATGATGACTACCCCCACTGCGGCCTTGGAGGTCCTGTTAAACCTTCCACCACTCCACATCTACGTCCAAGGCGTTGCAAGAGCAGTTGTGGCACGACTACAACAGGGACAAGCACCCATTTATCCCAGGCACACTGGGAAGCATCAAGACCTATGGGAGGAGCTGGAGGCGGACCCGATTTTGGGCCTGCCTACGGATATGATGACTCCTAGGTATGACTTCCAAAAACCCTTCAAAGTCTTGATATTAGACAGAGGGGCATGGAAGAATGGGCCGCCAATTACAGGCGAATCTATGTGGTACACGGACGGGTCCAAGATGGGTGACGGAGTGGGAGCCGGCGTGTACGGGGCTCATCCGAGATGTAATATCTCGGTGAGCCTGGGAAGGCTAGCTACGGTCTTTCAGGCGGAGCTAGTCGCGATTATTATCTGCGCCGCCGAAATAAGAAGACGGGGAGTGCATAACTCCAGAGTCGTCATTTATTCGGATAGCCAGGCTGCTCTGCGGGCAATTGACTCGTGGGAGATCAGCTCAAGGCTGGTGTGGGACTGCCTAGGTGCACTAAGGGAAATTAGTAGCCATAATAAGGTCTTCCTGGTTTGGGTACCTGGGCACTCGGGTCACAGAGGCAATGAGGCGGCGGACCGCCTGGCCCGGGAGGGTTCAATGGGAGCGCTTATCGGGCCGGAGCCGTTCTGTGGTGTCTCAAGATGCCTCAGGAGTGCATCCATTAAGCTATGGATGCAGGACCGATCAAGGGAATGGTGGGTCAAAACTCCAGGCCAGAGACAGGCGAAAAAGTTTATCTATAGCTACTCGCCCAAGCTAACTGCAGAATTACTCCAACTAGGCCGGGTGGCCATAAGGATAGCAGTTGGCATTCTCACTGGCCATTGTAGATTAAATAAGCACATGCATCGCATGGGCCTGGCAACGGATAGCCTGTGCAGGTTTTGTCAGGAAGAAGAGGAGACGGCACTGCATGTGGTATGTCAGTGCGAGGGGCTGGTCTGGCTAAGGTACCGCCTCTTTGGTAAAGAGAAGCTGGTGCCAACAAGCCTCAGCCAGGGCCCTCTCTCGGACCTATTAAGTCTTCTAAGGCAAGCAGGACTCGAGAGGGTGCTCTGATGGCGGGTGCTCTGATGGCGGGTGCTCTGATTGACCACCTGGGAGCCCCCCCCCAATTCCACAGTTCGGTTAAGGACAGGATAGGGGGAGGGTCTCCAACTAGGGGGGTGCCACAATAGATCCTTGGGGTGTCGCGGTGGCGTAGGCTGAATAGCCATTCCCCCGGTAGAATCTATCTATCTATACCCTAACTGTTTCTTGCCTTTGTCTCTTGGTTTGCATTGACCGAAATTATAGTACCTGGCTCTTCCTACTTCACTAAAATACATTATTGAACGTGCTAAATTCACAAGATATTTCACTTTTAAAATTTTATTTGTGTTTTCATTTCTCGATCTTCCATTACATGATGAAAGGAATTTTTCACTTTTTTTTGCGATTTTTATAAAAAATGGCTCCTACGATTTTTTGTTTTTTTTTAACTTTATTTATTATTTGAAACATTTCTCTGGGAAAATTCATTTAAGGCAATTTTTGACATAGGGATGGAATTATGTTTTCCTATAAAGCGTTAATTTAGTTTATTATACATTTCCTTCGTCTAAATAGTATTAATTAGAATTAAATATGCTGTTAAAATTCTGAGTTTGAATAATCTAAGTTGACCGGAAGTGTATTTTTAGTAAACAAATTGTTTCAGTTTACTGCTATTTTCTTCCTAAAAACATCGACTCCTTTCATTAAATTTACTACTATAAAAACAGAGACCTATCACTATTATTTGAAACTTTTTCCTGCGGAAGTTCATTTAAGGGGGGGGTTTTGGGTTGAGGGTTCAGCTATTTCCTCAAAAAAAAAAGTGGTTTTATTAAGTTTAGATTTTCCCATTGATGCAACATTGATGACACTTTTTGCAAGCGAATTAGAGTGTAAATTGCACTCAGAAGAAGTCGTGTCTGTTTTTTTTCTAGATACGTGGGATCTATCTTCGTTTTGTTATAGAATGAATGATTGTGATATACTCTTTTCGTTTGTCCAGTGCTTCTTTTTATTTTAATAACAGTGGTTACTTTCTAATTTTTTGGCACTTTAGCGTATTTTCAAGCCCTTACAGATTGATAAATAAAACCTGTCTTGACTTCTGTGTGAGCATGGTTTTGCCAAAAGTTTCCCTTATATTTTATGACTTGTATAAGCAGCCTTGAGACGAGAAACCTTTTCTCTTAAATAATTTTTCTAATTAACTATTGGCAATCAAAATTTCTTGATACTTGGAAATTAAAAGACAAAAAAAAAACTGTAGCCGATTTTTGTAAGCAAAAATACTAAAATCAATGGCACATTGTATGAAAAATGTTACAGTAAAATAGATGCTTCCGGCTTCCGTCCACGACACCTAATTTGGAAGTTGGACGTTAAGCCAGTGTAATGGTAGAAAGAAATGCAAAAATACTAGTTTTGAAAAATAGTTTAGTGAATTTTTGACAATATTTAAGTGAAGCTGTTTTGGAAAATAAATAGTGTATTTACTTTCAAAAAGAATGTATTTAGAGTCAGGTACTATAATTTAAGGTCATTGCAATTAAGAAACAAAGGCACAAAAATCCGTTAGGCCAACTCTTTTGTAAGAGAAAATCCCCGCTAGAGCAGGGCATTCATTGGACAGTCTGCATTCTGCTTTCAAAGTCAGAACCTTGCTTCAGGAATCGCTCTCTTAAACTCATGCCAGTGATAGAGATTTGCCTTTATTCTAGATCATTTATTAAGACAGTTATTAACACCGAGGAGAACATATCAGGACTGTGCCAGTTTTAAGTTATAACATAAGAGTTTATTCCAACTAAATTCAGTAAATTAATTAATATTGCTATGTTATTGATAGCATTTAAATATCTTTAAAGAATATATTTAATTTAATCTACCAGCGTTTTCTTAATTATTCTTATTACTTTTCTCTTAGACATATATACTCACAAGCCCCTTTACTAAATCGCTCGTGCGACTACAAACATACAACACAACATCACCAATTACATTTCACCTGCCTGAAAATATAGCCATGATGATTATTGTGATATTGTTGATACAATGGCGCTGTCGGTTGCAGTCAGGGCTACCTTAGAAGAACTTTATAGTGACACTTTTAGTTCCTAAAAATGATATAAGCCAAATGACTCATTTAAAAGAATCGTTCCTTTTTTTTGAAGGAGAATGTGTTGAAATGAGAGATTTCTCATGGGAAATTTTGAGTTTCTCTTTTACCTTTTTATGAAGAAATTATTGCAATCATGTCAAATTTTCGAGTTTTTTCCGGAAATATATGTTTTGAAGTCACCTGAGTTTGAAAAATAGTTTTTAGTAATGTGATGTGTGTGTGTGTGTGTGTGTGTGTGTGTGTGTGTGCGTGTATATATGTATGGCATGTGGGGTTAGCATAACTCAAAAACATAACATCGCCAAAAATTCAAACTTAAGATTTCATTTAAGTTCAAAAAGAGGACCTTACAATAAGGTTTCGGTCAAAATCGGTCAACTGGCAATACTAGTTTACTACTGAATATATTTTTTTTTTTTACTTTTTTGCATTTTCTTGAAAACGGCTTCAACGAAGTTCTTTAAACTTAGTAGGTACTGTAAAGAGGCCGGACTGGGGAATTCTGGTTTACGGATGGATCCAGGATGGCCTGCAGAACTGGAGCCGGAGTATACGATGTCAGACCGGAGGTACTCATTGAGAGGCCTCTTGGTGGGTATTCCACGGTATTCCAGACTGAAGTTATGCTATAAAGGTGTGTACTGAGGAGAATTTACTTATGGACCCTGGTAATAGGGAGATCTGCATCTTCTTAGACAGCCGGGAGGCTCTGAAGACACTCGGGGCGTTCAGAATCACTTCTTCCCTAGTCAGGGAGACTCCCTGGAGTTGCTTTCCCGGCACAACAGAGTGGTATGGGTGCCGGGACACAAGGGGATAAAAGGTAATGAGCTAGCCGACCAACTGACCAGGAATGGAGCGAACACTCCATTCTGTGGGCCGGACCTGTCCTGGGGATAGCCAAAAGTATAGCGAGGGCGTCTCTGAGGGGTTGGACTCGGAGAGAGCATAGTCGCCACTGAAGGCAAAGCACTGAAATATGGCAAAATAGTTATGCCAGGGCTGTGTAAGAGAAGAACCAGAGAAACCCTGGGTTTAAGCAGGTATCAGATTTGTCTGTTAGCGGACCTGACAAAGCATGGTAGGTTCAAAAAACATCTGCACAAGGTGGTGTTAATTGAGTCGGAGCCCTTGTGTAGACTAGTCAGGAAGAGGTGGAGACGGCCTCTCATCTGTTGTTTGATTGTGTCGCAATCGGCAGACTGCAGTACGAGATCTTTGGCACGTTGAGACTGGAGGAGATCGTACTGCAAGAAGGACTGGTGAGGAAAGCCCTTTACCTCATGAAGAGGGGAGGATTCCTCTACTAGACATTAGGGGGTTGGCACAATAAGCCAACGGGTAGGCTGCGGTGTCTGGGTTGGACCCCCCCTGCGTCATTCTATTCTATTCCAGTAGGTACTCTAATGGATCGCCTTGCCATAAAAAATTGCCATCGCCATACATATTTACATGTCACATTCCCATGTCACATGTCTCCCTACTCTCAAGCTCACAGAAAAAATGGGGTCAATCTAAGGACTGCCTCTCACGCGAGGAGAAGTGGGCTTGTTATTTTATATATAATAGAATTATTTTTCCAAAATATTAGATAATCTAATTTTTCTTTTTCTAAAAAAAACGGGAAGCGGATCGTTTTGGTTTTATAAACAGGAAGGAAAGGGATATACCTCAGGAAATTCGTTTAAAGAGGTCGTTATTTGATTAGTGTCATAGCGAAAGATTCATAGCCAAGATAAGTAAACATGTTAAATAGCCATTTTAAATATCAAGAAATACTTAAGCAAAGTGTTCTTTCTTCTACTCTTGCCAAGGAAGTCTTCCATTTGATTTATTTCCTTGGTGATTTATTCAGTTCGGGAAGTAACTAATATAAATTTTATAAGCTCAGATGTGAAGGTAGAAATGGTTTAATAAAAAATTGAAACCTACTTTCTTATTAATCATCCTTCACTTATTTAAGAAATCGATAAAATTCATTTCCAGCTCTGCATCTGGAAGTTCTCTTAACTCAAATTAAAGAAAATAAATAAATCTTAGTTATTATCAACAATACTAAAAGTTGGGGCTGGTTAATATTGATAAAAAGAAAACAATATTTTTGTTTATGTCTTTTTCTGTGCAAACAGTTAATCAAATATTTAATTAATTTCAGTTCATTTTCCATTTATCCACATTTCTGTCTTCATCGAGGTATGTTCGTTTATTTTCTACTAACACATCACACATGCCAAGCTTAATATATTTATTCTACTTTTTGTTTTTAAATGGATTATTTGTTTATTTGCGCCCACATTCTCTTTAAAAGAACCGCCCGCCCCCCCAAGAGCCACTGATAATTCAACTGTAACGTGTTGCTGTTATTTATATTAATGTTAATTGAGGCGACACGAAAGTTGGAATGGTTCGCTATATCTAATTAAATTAGCAAATATACTAAGGTTATAAATAAAAAAAATAAACACCAAAAACATTAAATAATAAGATAAAGAAAAACACTGAAGATAAGAATTAAGCATAAATGCAGAGCCAATTGAAGAGATTTTATGAATTTGTTTATTTATGGCAGTTGATAAAGAAGATAATTGAATAGGGAAGGAAATTACTAGAAAAGAACATTGAGGGGCGGGTGTTGGTGTAGTGGTTATGAGCATGGGCTTGTAACTGGTAGGTTCCTAGTTCGAGCACCGCTAACTGCTAAATTTATATTATTTAAAAAAATGTTAATTATAAAGTATGTGCTTTCAACCATACCTAATTTGGTAATTGGACATTAAATCAGACTAAAAATTAAGCCTTACTTTACTTTACTTTACTTACGAGAAAAATAAGATTTATTAAACTGGGGAATTTGCAATTAAACGTTACGATTCAAAAATAGGTATCGATGAACTGCATTGTGAAACTAATGTTGACTTGTGGTTAAGAAACTGGTAGCTTGACAAGATAAGATATAGTTAAGTTTAGGAAAAGACTAGGATGATCTCAGAAAATGTAGGTATTTCCGGTGAGAACTCAAATTCGAAAATTTGGCATGTTCGTAATTAATTCCTTAGAAATAAAAGAAATTAAAAACTAAAAGTCAGTATTAATTGGAAAACTAAGGTGTAACTTTTTCCTTTAAACCGCTCAATAAATTTCTTCTTTTTCCAGAAATACGTGAAAAATTTAGATATAAAATATAATCTAAATGAAAGGAATTCTGATGTATGTAGAATTAATTTAAAGTTTATTATTTTTACATTATTTACTAATTATTTAATTTAAAAGAAGAGAAGAGTTTTCTTAGTAATTCTTGATTTGTTTGACGCAATTTGGATTAAAGAATACAAAAACCTTAAAAATTATTAGTAAGTCATATACCTATTTATAATTTTCAAAGAAAGTGGTTAGATATTTTTTTTTTTAAATATATTTTCAGGCTGGCTTAACACCAAATTAGGTGTCGTGGAACGGGGGACCGGAAGCACCTATTTTACTAATAACATTTTTTTTAAACAAATCTAAAATTTAGCAGTAAGTGGGATACGAACTGGTGACCTCCCAGTTACAAGTCCATGCTCATAACCACTACACCAACACTTTTACATAGTCTACACTCATAACCACTTTTAGTACATAGTATACGCATAATTGATAATACTAATTTAAAACTAGGCAATTTAAAATAATAAATTTTATAGAGATTATTTTTCTTAAAAAAAAAAAAAAAGAATAAAAGAGCTTTACTACATATTACCATTGATGAATATAAAAATATGAATTAGTTTAATAAAATAGTCAGGTTTTTACCAACAAACTAGTCTTGTTATATATATTTTTTTTAAAAAGCTAAATTCAGTAGATTGCGTCATTTAACAATTTATACATAATCTGCACAAATAAATAAATAAATAAGCCACCCATGTTCTTTAGCTGTTTACGTATGTAATATATGTCTAAATTTAATGTAAAAATTCAGATTTATCCTGGGAAATTTTTCCACTTAGTATTCCGGATAAAATTACTTTTTTGATGGAAATCGCTATTCTGCCCCTCCATCTGTTTGATGTAATGAATAAAATTGTAGGCTTATAGAATGTATGGGTTAGGCTGAAGTAATAAATAACACTTTTATTACTCTCTCTCTTACCACTGAAAAGGAGTATTGCAAGCATTCAAGTAAAATATAGTTGAAATTGGGTTTCCACTAAAAATGCATGTTTTGAAATCCAAATCTTCGAAGAAAATGTTTTTTTTAGCGATTGGTATGATTGACATTAAGTCAGGTACTTCCAGGCATCCAATAAGAAGTATACGTCCAAATCTGTCAAATAGTAAGTTTTTTCACTAAAAGTTGTTATCCAACCCTTCTCGGCTTTATTAGAGCATTTCTGTCTCGCACCATATTGCCTTTTTCCCATCGCGATCCAAGGCGTCTTCTTCTGTCAATACATACATGCTCTCGCTGACCTCATCCATCCATTTTCTTCTAGGTCTTCCCCTTTACCTCCCATTGTAAAACTTCTTTCGGCAATCTTCCATTTTCCTTTGTTTTTACGTGGCCAAATCTTTGGAGCCTTTGCTTCTCTATTGCCTGGAGGAGGTTTCCTTTTATTCGAAATTATTCACTTTTTCCTTCCTCGATTTTCTAGCAGACAGTCTCCAAAAATCCATTTCGGCTGCTAGCAATTTCTTTCTGTACTGCTTTGTTACGGTCCGCGTTTGAGCCCTATATGTTACTACAGCTTGGAATGTTCCCTTAACAATATGTTTTTTCGTACAAGAAAGGAGTTCGTACTCCACAGAACTGCGTTGGGCATGGCATGGCTATGACTTTCCTTGCTTGTCCAATTCTTTTCAGCACATCATTAACACAGGTGCCACTATCACCTATTTTGATCCCAGGTACTTGACTTTTGAATAGTTGACTGTTCTAATTCGAACATCATCTACTATTACTGGGTCCCTTCTGATGTGGCTAGGTGCTCTGTTTTTCCCATAATCATCTTCAGACCCCACTTTTCATACTCGTAAGTGCCAATGAGATTCAAATATGGGGTATACGGGTGGCCAAACCATTCCCGCGATATTATCCGTTCTGTAGATTATCCGTTATCATCTTAGCACGATGAGAGCGAGCGAGCTACACTTACTGAAATAAAAAAAAAAAGGAGTTACAATGAATTCTAATGCCTCTGTGAGGTACTTATTGGAATCTAAGGAACTGTGAATAATAATAGCTCAGTTTTGGTGTTAAGGACGATTCCAAAACATAACAGATCCGCCATGTTGTTGCGCTCTCTATGTAATAAGTATGTGAATCGACTGGGTTTATCACAAACCCTCAAAACCGAGGGTTTATCATATGGCCTGAGCCCAGGCGGTATTTTTTTTCTTCGGAGACAGCCAGATTTTCACCAGTTTCCGAGTACTTTGCCCACTAAAGCGAAGTTGGCGGCCGGTCCTGTTAATAAAGATCTACTGCGTGGTCTGCCTTCAACATTACCAGTGGTTAAAAAACATGTACTCACAACATCAATTTGTCCAACATTTAACCGACGAACAATTTGATAAGTTCAAAGGCCATTCTTCCAGCAAAGCATCTATAAGAAACGCTTCCTTGGTGCTTTAAAAAAAAAAAAAAAATCAAGTTAAAGGGGCTCTAAATCCCAAAGATTTTTAGAATCATAGAAAGTTTCTAATTTTTTTCAGTTTAGTGATAGAATTCGTATCTTTCGCACTGAAATTGTGTCTCAATACTTGGTTATTTATATGGGTGTCTCATCACTGCCAAATATCAATCAATGGCAGACCAATTATTGCAAAAAATTTGATTTTATTAATTGTCATTTGTTTAAAATTAAATTTAGTAAGAATCGCAATATGACACTTTTGTAAATGATGTTACACAATAGATTTCATTGGATAGTAGTCCAAAATATTGATAGAGAAGTCAGTGTTCTTCTACTATTGTAAGAAGTACGGTGTTCGTATTTAAATTTTCAATATTGAGCAGAAAAGTACAGGTTTTTGTGGACCTTTGTCTTCTAAAAAAAAAAAATGTTTTGAGGATTGATTTGCGAATAGATGTTTGTATGTATTTTCGTGGTGTTATGTGTCTGTAAGCTTGTGTGTCTGTGGTGGGGGTGTAGTTGAGCAACATTTCTCAAAAACGAAAAATTTGCTGGAAGGTGAATCTCGTTATTCCGGTTCAACACACGAAGTTATTGTCAAACATTTTGATAACTAAAATTGCATCTTTTCACTTATTCGCCACACACACACACACACCAACACACAACCACACCACACACACACACACACACACATATAGATATATATATATATTTATATATTATAAATATTATATTTCTATTGCTTTTATTTAAAAATTTATTTGGGGAAATTAATTTTATGAAGGTTTGTAGGGATTCGTGCCTTCAAGCGTTGGTCTACTGACTAGCGCAGTCGCATTCGTTGCGAGAATCACTTTCCGTAAGGGCAAAGACAGTGTTGAACCAGCATCTTGAGAAAAAGTGGGGTGCTACTGCTTGTAGCGAACTTAGACAGCGAAGGCCAGAACTAAAGTCGCTGGAAACCGCGCCACGCACTCCCCAATAAAAATCGTCATCTGGCAAAAGTACTGGCTCTTCATAGGAAAGGTTAAGTTTTCTTTCCGGAGGGGGGGGGGAGTCTGATTCCTACTAAAGTACTACTTCAAATAATGCAGATTCAACAGAAATATTTAATAAAGACGAGACTTAAATATATAAAAAAATATCATGTTTTGCAGACATTTAGTTAGCCGAAAATATGGCGTTACAGAAAATGGGCTATCAGTTTTTTAACTTGATGTACCTAGAATACCTAGGTATTTCATACATTAATTACCTAGCTAATTTAGGCAAAGTAAGATATATGCTTTTTATTTCATACTTGGGCTAAGTACTATATACACTGCCGGGGGATTCTATAGTATGTCTACGTCGCCTTAGGCAAAGTATAGAAAGACCTAAAAACTATATCTAGAAATGGTCATATATAATTATGGCCTAGTTAAATTTTACCGAAAGAATGCTACTATATGTGGCCTTTTGCAATGATATTATTGATATTAGTAATCAGATATCACATTATATTTTCTTTCAAGATCTATAAATTCTGTTATGTAAACAATATTAATCAACGCAACTACTTGGTCCTCGACTCCTTATTGCCTGGGAGTTCACGGGGCTTCTAGAAGGACGGATGGATGATAAGAATTTACGATTTACAAAGATGTGTATGGTCAGATTCATATATATTTTTAAAAATTATACAGAGAGAGTATACAAAAATGCTTGATATTTCATGTCTGAACACATAACCTCATGAAAATGATGTAATCACTCTAGCTAGAGAAGGTAATTTTGCCTGCTTTGCCATAGGCATTCAATAGAATGCCCAAGCAAAATATGAAATTGGGCTAAATTCTACATATTGCCTTAATGTCTTTAGGTAATGTATGAAATGCCTTTCCTTCCTTTGCCGGCTCATCCTACTACCTAGAAACTTTTCCCGGAAAAACTGATTATAGGGAGATCTGAGGCGCGCTTTCCTCTATTAAGCATCATTAAATATACGGATTAAACCTAATAGAGTTAAGGATTAATAAACAATTTATAAAAATTCTGATTTTTTTTTTTTTAAAAAAAAAGGTCAATCAAATATGGAAATTGCAGTTAGAAAGAAATTCTCAACAACAGATTTTTTAAAAATAAAATTTTGATTTTATTATAATAATCTGACGCGAAATACCAGAATAAAAATTACTAAATAGTTTATCGACGAAATATTCTCACAAAATTCCATGAAACTATAAAAATAGTAAAGAATTAATACTGGGATAAAGGTTACTATTTAAAGTGTTTCAAAATAGTAATCTTAAGGGATTAAATATAATAATATATATCTTATATGATATAAATAGTTACAGTGTGGCTGCTATGCAACATCATTTTGATTCGGGTTTCATATTGCTGCCATACTGTCGCCAGAGAAGTGTTTGTCATTATTTTTTACTTTTTCCTACTGCTGCAGAGATAGTCAAATAATATTTAATTTAGGTAAAATCCTAAAATCAGTTTTTCTCTTACTAATGTAATGTATTTTATGTAAATAATAATGGGGCCGATGTTGGTGTAGTGGTTATGAGCATGGACTTGTAACTGGGAGGACCCCAGTTCGAGTCCAGCGTATAGCTGCTTAATTTTATATTCGTTTACAAAATCTTAATGGTAAAGTATGTGTTTCTGCCCCCGTCCACGACACCTAATTTGGTAGTTGGATGTTAAGACCGCCTGAATAAATAGGTAAAAAAAAAAAATGTTTTGCTTCTTGGTAAAATGAGATGAACTATGCTATAAATAGTAAAAATTTAATTAATGAAAAAATAAACGAAAAGAGACGGAAGTAATGCCAACGTGTCACAATTTCAAAATTGTGTATCCACCGGAAATACATGTTTCTAGGTTCCCAGAATATGAAAAGAATGATTTCAGCGTCATATGTGTGTGTGTGTGTATGTAAGAACTTCCAAATTGTCATACCGAAAAGAGATGATTCGGACAGTGACTGCCCTAAATGCTCAGTAGCTCGGTCTGGTTTACAGACGGCTCCAAAACTCCGACTGGGGCCAGAGCTGGGGGTCTAAGGGGGCAGGCTTAAAGTTAAGATTAAGGCCAGCCTAGGGAAGTACGTCATGGTCTTTCAGGCCGAAGTTGTGGCGTTACCACTTCTGCGCTAAGGAGATTATAAGGCAAGGATTGGAGGATAGAAGAGTGGCCCACATACTCCGATAGTCAGGCAGCCCTCATGGCACTTTCTTCACACCAACTTGTCTTACTGGTATGGGACAGCCTAACTGCCCTAATCGCGGTAGGTGTTCGCAATAAGCTGGCACTCGTCTGGGTGCCGGGACATACGGGGTTTCTGGTCAACGAGAGCGCGAATGCCCTCTCGCGAGGGGAGGGTTCAAAGGACACCCTTACAGGCCACAAACCCTTCTGCGAGTTGTCTAGAAGCCTAATTCAAACTTCTATCAAAGGTTGGATGAAAGAACAGTGTCTGCAATGCTAGGACAGAACACCAAGACAGAGGCAGGCTAAACTCTTCATTAAGAGACATTTGCCTAAATTTACCAGGGACCTACGGAGCCATAGCCGAAGGGATACAAGGCTAATAGTAGGGCTATTAACAGCGCATTGTAGGCTGAATGGGGACATGTATCAATTATTACTTACAGATAACGCGTTATACCGATTCTGCAGGGTCGAGGAGGAAACCCCGGTACACATCCTTTGTGAGTGTACCGGCCTAACGTGGACAAAGTTTCTTCAACTGGGGACAATCAACTCCGAAGCCACGAGCTTCAGCAGCCACTCTCAGCTTTGCTGGGCCTGATTAAGAGGGCGAAGCTGATGCTTGAAATTTTAAAGGAATGTTTCTTAACGTTGTAGTTATCCCAGAATTTTCTGTGAGCGTAGTATAAGAAATTTTTTGTAAATCGTTAGAGCTTTTTTTTCTAAAAAGTGTGAAACTGGAAAAAATTATTTAGTAAAGGATAATGGATCCAGACGGAAATCCTGGATCAGTTACCATGTTTGAGCTACCGGAGATTTTTTGATTTTGTGATGTATTTTGTCGATGTACCTACATTAGATTAGATTTATAGAAGGGGAGGGCGGGTCTCATTCCACTGCAACCTACAATAAGAAGTCTATTTTGGATCTCCTAAAATTATAGCACATCATTGTTTGGTTCAAATATCACTGTTGGAATTGAATTTACATCATGATAATGCTATTGGATAGAATGCGAAGATAAAAATTTCTAGTTGAATTATGTCTCTAATATAATCCATCTTGGCTATTATATAGTTTTAAAAAGGATAAAATATATGTTATGTTCTCTAGATTTGCTTACTGCTATTATATCCTAAAGTAGTTTTGCTTTAGGAAAAGAATATCGCCATGAACAAAAATGCAGTGCTGCTAACCTGTCAACTATAGACATATTGCCCAGGCCGGACGTTATTTGGGCCAAATCCCCATCCCTACTTAGTCGCCGCCTCCCACTAGTTGGGTGCTGTATATTTGTGTGAGTATATGTCTATATAAATAGACTATTTGGTGGCCGTCCAACTGTTTTTTCCGTCCGATTCAATCTGAACTGTGCCCATGAATAGCACCACATACGTATCTATTCGCGTCATACTGCCGCCTTCTCTCACCAAATTTCTATGTGTGTTTGTGTTTGCTGTGAGGATTTTGAAAGGCATTACGTATATGAACATTAAAAAAGAATTTTCATTTTTTTCATATGTTCGCCCAACGTCGTCACCTGGCTACCGCAATTTAAACTTCACATGTTTCTCAAATTCTAATCGGGGTTTGCTTTTGAATATAAAATTTATTTATTGGTACTAAACTTTACATTTGAATTACCCGCCTGGTTTTAAAAGAAAGATTTATAGCTGGTATTTGTTTATACTTTCTTTAGACTGTTACTGGACGGTCTTGAACTTGGTTATTTATAAATGGTAAAGGTTTACCAAAATGAATTCCTTACTTGTTTTGAGAAACAGATGATAGGCATCTTCAATATGGAAGGAATGATAGCATTTCCTGGCGACATTAAAGCTACATATTCAACATAGGTATATTTTCTTATTTGAGAAATTCAACAGAAAGTAGAGAATGAAACATAAAATGGGACTGATTAACTACATTGAGTTGCTAAGCAAACCGCTTGATAATCAGTCTTGGTGACATTCCTTAAGCGATAGAAAAGTAATTGATAATTACTAGCCAACCTGTGTAGAATAGGTAAAAATGGCAGAGCAAAGACCATATTAAATCGGCAAAAAAACACGCAACCTATGGGGATACGGCGTAATCCTATTTGGTAAATTAGATTGCTCTGTGTTTAAGTCTCCCTTAAGAGATCAGACATATATGTGGTGATTAATTACTCCCAAAGAATTGATAATGATTGATTCTGCTAGGAACGTCAAATGTCTGGGTTCAATGCCCATACCCTCAAGGAAGTTCCAAGTTGCTCTTGGGACAGTTCCACGGGCTCCGAACCACACTCCGCGGACCACGTAATTCCCTTTCTCCGCACCGCTCTTTAAACTTTTCCTTATAAAAAGGAGTGCACCTTTCGTATATAACTTTCTTCTCCTCATGTACCTCTGTGGCCTTCTCTAGGTAGCTGCACTCAAAGCGCACCGTAGAGTCTATGATCCACCCTAGTTTACAATTATCCTTGAATGCAATTATGTCAGCTTCCCTGGGTGTCCATCTCCATGCATTCATTTTCCTTTTCAAGGTCCATGATAAAAATATCATCTCTGCAAATTATTGTTCAGCTTTGTGTATCTCTCATTCATGCAATTCATTAATTACCACTACACTTAATAGTTGTAATACCTGGCTATAACCTCAAGGTTTTCTTTCATTCGCCCCTTATCAGGGATGTGAGATAAATAGTGGTGAGATTATTATCAACTAATGTTAGGACATTGCAAAGTCTTAATATCATACTCACATATCCTTGCTTTGCTTTTGAATGATGAAAACATTCGGAGTAATCTCACATTGTTATGTATATGTGGTATGTTACTAATCGACTTAGATTTTGAACAAAGAGCTCTCGAATGGATAGAAGATATGGGATCTGAGGCCTATTCTAGCACGAGATTCTGGGTGAATGGGCAGTAAACCAGAATGTGGTTTATAGCCCATTGTTGGTTGTATGCCAAGTCTATAAAATAAATTCAAATGCGATTTCGCATCTGCTTGAGAAATCAGGCTGCATTGAGAGCACTAAATTCATTGCTTTTGCTTTGTAATAAGCGATTCTAGAAAGTTCTATAATATTGAAGTAGTCTTTGTTCTTTCAAAGAAGTCCTCCCGTAATAACAGATGAAAGTCAACTAATAAATAATTAAGGTATGAAGGTAACATGAAGAAAATAAATGAATTTCCAACAAAATCGTGAAACCTATAAAATTCAATTTTATTGTATTTACTTATAACTTCTCTATATGTGATTTTTTTTAAACATTGTTAAAAAAAAAATAATAATAATTCGAGTTTTCCTCGAGAAAAATGCAAAAACTATATTTGAAAAGCATTCGATTTTTTACACAAAGGTTTTGTTCCAGATCTGCAATTTTTTTAAACCATACAATTTTTTTAAACACAATTTTTAACAATATTTTTTAAAATTGCCCCAAAGTTGTGCAATTTTGTAGAATTATATTATATTTTGAAAAGCATCTTAAAGAAAAGTCTTTTCATTTTCGAGAAAAAAAAAAATACATAAAAATTGTAAAAGTTAAATATTCCAATTTTAAAGTTTGGAGCCATTTTGGAATTTATTCAACTGAACTATTTTAAGAGAATTTCAAAATTTGATATTTTTGAGATATATATTGTACACACTAAATGGGTAATTATTTTATTTGTCTTTGTTTGAATCACGTGGAGGATATTGAAAACATCGTATTAATCCCCCTTAATGGGGGGGGGGGGAAGAAAAAATAATTGAATATTTTATTAATCGATCTTTTTAAATGATCGATTTCTTTGATTAAATTATCTACCAAATCTGCAAAGAAAAGGAAAAATTAAATTAATTTTTAAACAAATATCTTTCATTATCTTCCATTATTAATCTTATTCATTATTCATTATTATTTCATTATCGTATTCTTTATTATTTTATTTATTATATTATATTATTATTATTATTATATTATTATTATTATGATATTATATTATTATTATATTATGTTATTATTATTATATTATATTATTACATTATTATTTCATTATCTTATTCATTATTATTTCATTATCTTACATTATTAAATAAAAATAATAACGAATCAAGTTTTATTACATGATTTTTGATATATTCCATGCCAAATATTTCAATACTTTCTTCTTTTCCATATTTTTTCTTTTTTCTTGGCATTATCTACAAGGCTGTAACCTTAATGTAATTTCGATAAAGTAATGTACATAAAGTAAATAAAAAATATTTTCTTTTCTTTTTATTAAATTCTTTTATCTTAAAAAAAAAAAAAATGAGAAAAAGATGATCTAATTTTGCCTTGAATGGAAACAGAATCAATAAACTACTCCTACAACTGGTATTTTTGTTTGTCTCGACAAGTTCTAAGAATACTGCATGATGGGGGTATGGAATAGTTCAGTGTACAGCGCAACACACTTACCAACTAACCGCCAAAAGTAACTAGCGACGAGCATTCTCAACAATAATTTTTAGAAAAATTATTTTTAGTTTTTTTTTTTTTCATCGATCAGCTGTAAGACTGTTAGAATATCGTCTTGATTTAATTAGTAAAATACTTTCGTGAATAATATTGAGAGCCAATGAAAAATATACTTTAAGTGAAATGTAATTTTGAGGTATTAGTAAAAGATTAGCAATGGAAGTTTTTTGTTTGAATAGTGTCCAAGACCTTTCGATCCAAATTAATGTCTATTCATTTTAAACCTTATCAAGGAAGGTAAACAAAAAAAAAAAAATCTGCTATTACGTACTTTTTAAAAATGTCGTGTGAAATATCAAAGTTCGGTTATTGGTTCGGTATAGATTAAGTTATAACTAACTTATAACTATGCTATAACTGAATTATAACAGATGATAAGAGATTTTGGAATCCTCTGCCGTATATATGGTCGAGAATACGGGAATACCATTGACGATTTTTTGAAAGATTTTCCAAAGGATAAAAACTTACCTTTAAAGTTTCCTTTTTCCTCAAAATTTGAATTTGAAACTTAATGAAAATAAGTCCCAAAACATTAACTTCACTCTAAATTGCATTACTCTTCCCCCAGTCTACTACAACATAATTCCCTTACCAGTGGTCAACGTTGCTCGCTACCTTGGGTTTTACTTAAACCAAAAAGACTTACCTGGAATGCTCATACACGACTTAAAAGAATAGAACTAAACAGATGCTTTCAACAACTTAAAAGACTACTGGACAACAGATCTATGCACTCCCTGGACGACAAAAGACTAATTTATACATTTATTTTTAAAGCCTATCTGGGCGTACGGTATAGGAACTATGGGGTTCAACCAAACGCTCAAATCTTCAATGACTCCAATCCCTACAATCCAGAATCTTCCGTAACATTGTAAACGCTCCTTTTTACGTCTCCAATCGAACCATACACCTCTTCTTCTTCTTGCTCGGCTCTACAGCCCATCAATGGGCTCTGGCCTCCTCGATCCGCTTCCGCCAGTCCTCTCTGTTTAATGCGGCAGCTCTCCAATTCCGGGCACCTAGCATGACCCTGGAGTCCTCGGTAATCCCATCAACCCATCGCAACTTGGGGCGTCCTACCCTTCTTGTGCGCTGCACATTTTCTTCCATAATCCTTCTAGGAACCTCGTTACAGGCCATTCGTATTACATGGCCTGCCCATCGCAACCTACTCAACTTAATTATTTTAACGACGTCCGGGGTCTGGAATAGATACGTCAGCTCCGCATTAGAGCGCCTTCTCCAGGTTTCCCCGTCTCTAACAGGTCCATATATTCGCCGGAGGATCTTCCTTTCGAACGTTACTAATAGCTTTTCATCGGCTTTCGTTATGACCCAGGCTTCTGAACCGTATGTAAGAACAGGCCGAATGAGCGTCTTGTAGAGGGTTACTTTCGTATTCCAGGACACAAGTTTGCTCTTTATATGTCGGCCGATCCCGAAAAAACATTTATTTGCCTGGGCCACTCTCTTTCTGACCTCTACGGAGACATCGTTATCTTTTGTAACGATAGTGCCCAAGTAGGTAAAGGAATTTACTCTTTCTACATTAAGGCCCCCTATATTTACATGATCAATGTGTTCTATCGGTCCCCCTGCATGCATATACTTTGTCTTGGACTCATTAACTATTAATCCCACCTTCTCGGCAGCTCTGACCAGGTTAAGGAATGCAGTTTCCATTTCACTGAAGGACCTTCCTATGATGTCGACATCATCTGCATAGGCCAAAATCTGTGTCGACTTGTGAAATATTATGCCTGACTCGAAAAAATCGAACCATACACACTGACCTTAATATATACCGTTCATTGCTCAAGACGCCCAAACCAGGTTACAGGGAAATTCCATATTAACCTACAGACTCACACAAATCCTTTAGTTCAACACCTGTCTTCCCGAACACTTCTTAATACCCCTCCTAGACGTCTTAAAAGACAATGGCCTCGTGATCTCCTCTCAAGTGAAGTGAGTCAATAGTGATTTTGTGTAGTTTTGGGCATGTTACTATTGGGTAGCTTCTCCACTAATTTTGTATTCATGTTCTTTGTATAATTGTTACTTATAGCGCTATCGCGCTGATTGTAGCATAAATAAAGATTGGAAAAAAAAAAAAAAGTTTAAATCTTCTGTCTAATAACTTGAAATAGACTGAATGCAAATAGTGTACATATAGTTTTAGACATTTGATCTCATATGTGGATTTTCCTCCGGGTGTTTATATCGAGGATATATTAGGTGTGCGCCAATATACATAAACAGTCTTGGGGATATATATAGAACATCAAAAACAAAGACCTGGGATGGAGTGAAATTTAATAATTCCATTACTCTGAGCACTCTGTTCTAGGAAATTGAGATTTGCCGGCTTACATAACACGAATAGGATCGAGTAAGCTCATTTAATCTTTCATAAAAGATGGTTTAACCTAAAAGATAATACCCCTGCTGTTTGGTGGTTATTGAGATTTGAATGTAAATTAGTTCACTGTTTATATATTCAAGAGAGTTCTATATTGGGTACTCAGTTGATTCTCAATATAGATGATAGAAGACATAAGATTATTTACTTGAAACAAAAAGATCTGCATATATATTTCGATCACTTATTAAATTAAATTGGTTCATACGAATTAAATTACATTTTTGAATGAGAATTTAACTATGATAAGTTTAAAAAATCTGGTGTGAAACACTCACACAACTTTCTCTTATGACATTGACAGACTTTTAAGGTTAGTGTACCGCATTTAATGAAATTCGTCGAGTTCGTCGAAATACGTCGAAAACTGAAAAACTGTTCACTAAAAGCGCACTTCCGGTTTACTAATTTTTGGCCATCTATTTATTTCTAATTAATATCTGTTTGGATGATAGAATTGTTATAATCATCTATGATAGCACTTTAGAGAAAAACATAACCCCACCCCTCCCCAAAAAGCTCCCTTAAATGACATTATCAAGAGAAATGTTTAAATAAAAGTTGTAGCTCTTTATATGTATAGTATACATTACTATTTTAAAGAAAATAGTTGGAGCCGTTTTAGAGAAAAATACCAGAAAACTGAAAAATACATTTCAGTAAAAAACGCACTTCCAGTCATCCGATTTTTTTCAAACTCAGAATTTCAACAACATATTTAATTCTAATTAATAAATATTATTTAAATGACAGAATTGTATGGTAAACTGAAATAGCAGTTTAGAGGAAAACCTAACTCCACCCTTCCTCCAAAACTGCCCTTAAATGAATTTTTCCGGAGAAATGTTTCAAATAAAAGTTGTAGCTCTTTGTATGTGTACTTGATATGCCGAGTTTCAAGAAAATAGTTGGAGCTATTTTTGAGAAAATCGTAAAAAAAGTAAAAAAAGAAACTAGTAAAGTGGTATTTCCGGTAGAGGAATTTTGACAGATGACCCACTTTCGGATCCCAGAATGATACCTAAACGGAATATCAAGTTTCAACTTTCTACGATTTTTAGTTTTTGAGATATGCTGTTCACATACACACACACACGGACACACACTCACACAGACCATTTTCTAAAAACCATTTTTTTGGACTCAGGGACCTCAAAATGGATATTTCCGGTGAAAACTGGATATCGAAAATTTGACACGATTACAATACTTCCTCTTAGTAGGAGTAAGAGAAAGTAAAAAGAAATTAATAACATATTGAATAGGACGAAAATATCTGCGCCACATTGGTGGATGCGGTTTTCTTTAAATGTAGCTAGATATAGCTTAATCTGTAAGAATATTGTGAAACCAGGATAGTAACTCACGCGGCTAGCTCCACCTACTAAATACTTAGTACTTAATGTAATTAAATTATTCTGTCAATTAAGATTATCAAGCAAATATCAAGCCAAAATTATTTTTTAATAATTTAGTCTACCTAATAAACGCAGCCTAGTAAAACGTTCAGTTTTTAATCTTGAAAAAGTAGAAGCTCTTTATAATGAGAAAAACACTTGAGTTGCTGGGTTGAGACCAAGTCAAATGGTTTGCGAGAAACTGACGTTTCGCCCATATTGGAATGAGATTTTTCAGCGTTAGCTTTCAAGTGTAACCATCTCCCGAAAAAGCTCGTTGCAATATGGACGAAATGTTGGTTTCCAATCGATGTAGATTTGCATAGTCTACTAGAAAATAATTTATTTATGTTTTTGTTTATTAATAATACTAGCTAAACCCGGCCACGCTTCGCTGTGGCTCAGTCTGATTTTAATTATTAGGGAAGTAAATAGAAATATTATACTTAACATAGATTCAGCAAAAAAAAACAAATCATTGAATTTAATACCCTACTTTGCGTTGCTGTAATCTAAAAGAAACGAAAGAAAAAATGTTTTTAACTGAAAGT
This sequence comes from Triatoma infestans, assembly GCA_011037195.1. Classification (NCBI taxonomy): domain Eukaryota; kingdom Metazoa; phylum Arthropoda; class Insecta; order Hemiptera; family Reduviidae; genus Triatoma; species Triatoma infestans. The sequence continues at coordinate 20,663 of JAAEAF010002729.1, read as the reverse complement.
CTTTTTTTATTGTAAAGCTAGTGAATGGACTACATTTTTTGTTTGTCCGTTTTCTGCATAAACATAAAGATCAGATGGTTTACCGACTCTGGATTATGCGATATATAATTACCCATGAGAGAAGCATTCGTTTTCTTAATTCAAACCGCACACAACCGCAAAGATTGTCCTTGTGTATTGGACATTGAAGTCGTTTGAACTCGAACGTCATATCTGTCGGTATGAGTGGTATTGTGGAAATAGTATGTCTTCATCTTTATGAGGTACCAATGAGAATTGTTGCTTCAATGAGATTATTCATCAATTATTAACTACTGTCGTATACCATTGCATAACTTTGGCTGATTGATGTTTCGGAGTAATATGTATGATTGGCACTCCAATTTTCAAATTTAGAATGTGTGGCGGTAATCCGGGAACATTGAGTGAATTAAGAAATTCTGTTGGAAAATTCACAACTTCACTTTGGTCCATCAAGGAGTGTCAATGGATTTGTATGTTACTGTTTCACCTGCGATTCGGTTGAGAATGATGTTGTTCATATCGAGTACGTCGACATTTTTAGCCGCAGAGAATGGCTCTTCCGCATAACCATGCGTGATTTTGATAATTTGTTTCGATGCTTCGGAATACCTTGTCTACTAATACTGTGATTGTGAGAGGTACTAAAATTGTCTACCGAGTCTGGTGATTGTGAGAGGTACTTATAAGCAGTTGAGAAAGAGGTTCCGAGAGCGCGCCACTATCGCAACGCATCTGAGTCTTTCTATTTCTGCCAACCTCGCAAAACGCTCGGAATTTCCCATTTCCGTGGGAACTTCGGAGTAAAAAGTATATATAAACACTCTTATATAGAAATGCAATGTTGTGTAAAAATTTCAAGTCATTCCGTTCGACTACTTTTCGAGTTTTGCGGCCACAAACATACGGATGCTGAATTTTTATATATATAGGATATTATTTATATATTTGAAATATAAATAAATAAATAAATATATTCTTTGCTTTTATTTCTGCCAACAGCTTACTAAACAATTTATCTTGCTTCAGTGATTGATTGCTAAAAGTTTTTTGGCGGATAAAATCTTTGGCGGCAAAATATTGATGATTGTGTTTCCCCTAGTTCTGTCACTTTGATCCCTTTAAGTATGCAGTGTACACAGTGCCATGCTCTGACTTTATTATGTCTCTCAGTGTAACGGTTTTTAAAAGCTGTGAGGAGGCTGTAGTGTCGCTAAAAGTCACTGAGCTTATGACTGACTAAATTGAATGTAATTTTTTTTTTTTTTTAATCTACTTAAAATTTTTTTTCCAACGAGATTAAACTTTTTTAAAAAAGTTTTTCTCAACCAAATTAAGTTTATGATTTTTTTCTCAATCAAATTAATCCTTTTCAACAAAATTAAAACTTTTTTTATACTTAATGTCTTAGAATAAAGTTTTAATTTTACAAAAAAAGCGGGGTTTTATTTGACTGAAAAATGCTTATTATGTTGAAGCTGTAAACATTTTATCTTGTAATCATATTTTTTTAATATTTAACTTACGCTATAATTTTGTAAAATGTGATTTGTTCATTTTCTTTTTACATATTTTTTTTCTTCCCTAACTGCTGCTGGTAAGAAGAAAAAAGAAATACGATCGTGCCAAAATTTATCGGATACCAAGTTTTCACCGACAAAATGCACGTTTTGAGGTCCACGAAGTCCAAAAATATTGTCTATTATGTTTGTAGTCAGAATGAGAAGTTTAAAGAAACGTTTTGAGCCATTTTCCAAAAAAAAAAAAAAAAAAAAAAAGCATTCAGTAAAATAGGGGGCCTATGACGTAACAGCCCATGAAGGGCCAGGGCTTGCCAGACGGCGATTTGAATAGGAGGCGTGTGGTAAGGCACGCCGTTTAGTTCAGCCTTCGCTACCTAGGGCGCTACTAACTGTAGCTTCCCACTTTTCATCACGATGCTGGTCACAACACCGACTTTGCTCTCACGGGAATCGAAATCGTGAATTCTCGCACGAAAGGCAAGTACGCTAGCCACTAGACCAACGCATGAGGACCTTAATACCTAACCAAGTGCTTAATCATCTCAAGTTTCACTTTATTTGTAGAATTGAGGCTATTATATTTAATGTAGATTGGTGGAAAGTTAGGGTAGAAATAGGGTGTTTGAATGTTGGTCAATATCAATAGAAGAAAAAAAATATTTATTTTGTATAAAAAAATAATAAAAAAAAAAAAACTGTTGATGCTACAAAATTTAAAAAAATCGATTTTTATATTATTTATGTTACAATATCTAGGGATTGAATTGTAAAAATTTACATTAGCAGTGTTGTTATTTATCATAACAAATGGAATGTTTTTTTTGTTTTTTTTGTTGCCAATTATTGTAGCCATTCTCAATTGATCAAAATTATATTTTATTGAGGTTCAATTGATATATATTGATAGATATTTATTGAAAGAGTTGCCAACACAATTGACACAGTGTTGGTTTGCAAACAGTTCTGCAAACAGTATTTTTTTTTTTTTTAACTTTCTTTTTCCAGTGATAGCATTCCTATTTGGTTGTAAACATTGGTGAGAGTTCATTTTTATGAATAAAAGAATTTTAATGGAATTATTCAGTTTTTTTAATTTATTATTACAATCTTTTAACAATTGGTTCTAAGGAATTATTACGATTGTGATCAAATTTTGGGACAAAATTTTCCCAGCTTTCCCGCCAAAAAAATACTTGTTTTTTAAGGTCTTTAAGAATACGAAGAAAATGCTTTCCTTTTTTTTCTTTTTTTTTTTTTTTTTTTTTTAGCGAATAGTCAGTATTTGTCTGTATTTGAACAAGTGCGCCTGCTCAAACTTCGTATTTCGTTTTAAATAACACGTATGTGATGCAAAAAGATTCCAATAAAATCCACAATCCAAGATGAGAGCGACACACTGAGTGATTTTTTTGCGCGATTTTCTCAAAAAAATGGCATCGATTTTTTTTTTTATAAAAAAACTCGCATATTATCTATACTCGTAAATATCCATAACTTTCATCTGAAAGATATTTTCGGAATAAATGATTTTTTTGTGGGGATACTGGAGCATCAACAGTAGTATTAAGCTTTCCTCTTTAGTACCACTTCACTACAATGTATGGGTCTGCCATCTACGAATATAATATTATGCTACATTAAAAACACTGCTAGAACTTCAAATTTGAAGAAAAACCGGTCAACCTTAAGTGCAAATTTACAGAAACGGTTTGAACTTTTTTTTTTGTAGGAAATGACTCCGAACGATTTGCTTCAAAAACTAAACACTAACTGCACAGATATAATCCTATCATTTTTATTTGAAACATCTGTTCAGAAAAAGTGATTTTACTTGGTTAATCCTTTTTTTTTTTTTTTTTTTTTTTTTTATCCAACGCCAACTGTTGGCAATTTAGCCATTCTGTCGCGGGCAACCCAATATAAGAGAGCCCTAGCGTAATAGGGGTCTTGTTCGGCAGCATCTTCACGCTGCTGGTACAGAGCTTGGCACACAGCGAGGTGCTCACCGTTCAGTGTGCCATCGTTACAAAGCGGGCATCCGGCATTTCGTACCACGCCAATCCTATGCAAGTGCTCGCGTAGGTAGTCATGGCGAGTCGTCAATCTAAAATTGGCAGTGAACACTTGTCGAGGTAAGTGGCTAGGGATCGGTCGATCGAGCAGGGTAGCCCAAGCTTTTCCTTCTGCCTGATGTTTGTGTAGATCCCTTAGCATCTCATTCATGGTGCTGTTTACCAGGGAGCATATATTCCTGTACGGCACAAGTCCCACAGGCTGGTCCATTAGGCAACCTTCTTTTGCCAACTGATCCGCCTTTTCGTTGCCTTCGATTCCACAGTGGCTAGGAACCCACTGGTAGGTTATCACCCACCCTTGACCCAGCAGCTCCCCGATGTCTTGTTTTGTATTTTCTTCAAGCGAAGTATCACTGTGGCCGAGATTTATTAGGGCGACGATAGTAGATTGAGAATCAACTAGGATGACCGCATGTTTCCTAGCTTGATATTTCTTTAGGTGCTCAGTTGCTTTTGCAACAGCAAGCACCTCAGCGTCATAATTGCTTGCATTGGCTCCTGCAGGGTAAGATCCCTGGAACTCACTGGAGTAAACGCCAGACCCAGCTACTCTTTGCCGTGGTTCTGCAGATCCATCAGTGTATACCCTTAACCATTTTTCTTCGGGATATTTCTCTGTAATAGTAGCCAACGCTAAAGTCTTCAGTTCAACGTCTAACGCTACAGTTTTACTTGTTTGTAAACCGATGGACAATGAAAAATTTGGAACCCGAAGCGGCAGCATCCTATGGGTCACTAAAGGAAAGTCCTGAGGCCTATCCCAGGGGATATTGTACCTTAAGGCCAAATCTCTGGCTTCAGCCAACATGGTTCTTTGAGTTTTCAATCTCTCCTGCGCCAAAGTGTGGGCTTTCCAGTGTTTCACGGGTAGTCTCCGTAACTTTTCAGTCATTTTTAGAGCGGATTTAATCTGAGCTATATCTTATTCGAGGAATGCAACATTTGTTTTCGAAACAGATTTTAGCGATTCGTATACAATAGAAAATTACTTTTTTATGAATATTTCATTTTCCTCAAATAAATCTAATTAACAGAACTATATAGTATTTTGAAATAATACTTTATTTGGAGCTTTGAAGTTGTCGCTCTTCTAGATGCCCCTCAAACCAATTTTGAGCTTTCTACGATGTTTCGTTTTTTAAGATATTTTGTTTACACACACACACACACACCTACACTTATGCAAAAGCCTTTAAAAACTTTTTTACATACTTATAGAACTTTCAAAATATGAATTACTTGCAAAAACTCAATTTCGAAAAGTGACGATCGTAGTAGTTCTAATTACAATGAGAGAAATAATAATTGATTTGTATTATAAGAAAAGTTCCGTACGTTTGTTTAGCAATATGATGATAATAATAATAAAAATAAGGGGACGGATTAGCTAAGTGGTTAGCGTACTGGACTCCCACGCGGAGGGTCCGGGTTCGAGTCCAGCTGTGCTATTCTTAGATTTTTTTCTTCCTAAAAGCCTCTACAGTTCACTGTCCGGTGATGGACACTGTTGTCTGTCACGAGAGAACACAGTCCGGAGGCCGCACTGAGAAGGCTCCAGGCACCAATGACCATAGATGTTGACGCGCCTTAGAATTAAAAAAAATAAATAATAATAATAGTAATAGTAATAATAAGCCCTATTACAAGTATGAACCAGATTTTCATCTAATTGAACCATACAGGGCGACCAACATCAAATTTATTGAGACAGAGCCGTTCTCACGGGCCACACTGTTGCCAGCACTAGACCATACATAGTATAATTCGACATGATTAAGTGCCGCATCTTTATAATTGACATTGCAATCCCAAATGCCGCCAACCTCAATAGAACAGAGAATGGGAAGCTATCGAAGCCGCTGGCTACTGGCCGCTGAGATTTGGAGAGGCCGAGATCATCCGAGAAGAGTATATCGCAGGATGCAGCAAGCTGAGAGTCTTGCACTCAAGCAGAATCGTCCAGGAGACCTTGCTAAATAATCATAGCCAACGAATATAGTTCTCTGAGAACGTCCACTATGTGTACCGGAGTGACATTTTATATTTTGAATTACTATCAAATTTGGACTGATGCCTTCCTTACCTTCAGGCCGCGAAAAGTAGAATGAAAAGATAACATTATGATAATAGTCTTGAATATAATTATACAATTAGTATGTAATAAAAGGTTACAAATTACTTTATGGCTTAGATTTAAATCTCATTAGCCGGAGAATCGTTGATAGAGAAATAAAGTTAGAAAAACAAATGCTGAGAATACAAAATAAAGAAGCTATTAAATAAATAGAAATATAAATTGAAGTTAGAATTATCTAAAAGGAGGAACTAAAAAAAAATAATGAGAAATTATAAAAAAATAAAATTTAGCTAAACTAATTTCCATTGAGAAACTTAATATACCAAAATAAATATTAGAAAATCAAAATGCATAAATATTTACATAAAATGGAATAAAGAAATCAGTTAAATAATGATAGGAATAATATAGCAAATACGCTTTTTAATTTGACACTCTGGAGAACGATGATGTACTGACTGCTAAGATATATACATCGGACACTAGGAGCATGCCATACTTCTTGGCACCTTTAGAGAACTGCTTATTAAAGTTTGAAAATAAAAGTAATGAAACAATATCTAACTGAACTTAATTTGACTGATACAATTGGATATTAATTAATCTATCTACTATTCAATCAATATTTTTCTTCGAAATTTTTAAATTGTTACAATATTTTCCACTATAATTTCTATTTTCCTTTATAACTAGAACATAATATTATGCTCAACGTATTATTAAAGAAAAAAAACTAGCCCTTTATTAAGTTTGCACAAAGTAAAGAGAAATGAAAAGGGTTGAAAACTGCGCAGCTTGACGTACTTACATAGTATGTAGTAACCCTCTATTGTGGGTCCCATATAGGGAACAAACTTGATTAGCAGTAGCTGTCTATTGCGAAATACCATCTCTATGAGTGGTTAGATAAGAAAAAAAAACAAACAAAAACCCACTTTGTACAATATATGTACGTACTTATTTAGTAAAAAAGAGGGGTGACGTTCTTTTGTTAACTGTTACTAGAAATAGCATAATCGACCCTCTCGGTTTTTGCCCTTAAATAGGTCATGTAAAAATGTTTGCTGCAAAAAAAATTACCACATATTACATCACGATTTGTAATTTTGAACTACTAAACATTGGTCATGGACATTTTTTGACATCAACTTTTTTTTACTGACTGATATTTATTAATGTAATTAAATCAGAAAAGTTATAAAATATAAATACTAATGTTCGAATAATTAAATTTCTTATTTTTTCTTTTATGAAAGTACATTATACTGAATCATTATTATAAGACTATGTCTCTGTTCCCATTATGAATTTCTCAAATTATATTATCATAAACATCGAGAATTAACTCATAATTGAAACTGTACTACCGCTTAAGGTATTTTTTTACCCAAATCTTCCAGATGGTTTCGCTAGTGATATACAAATGAAATATCAAGTTGAGATACCTTCGATTATTCGTTTTTGAGTTATGCTGTTTTTAAAAGAAGAAGTTTTGTGTGTGTGTGTGTGTGTGTGTGTGTGTGTGTGTATGTGTGTGCGTGCGCGGTTACGTGTTTATAAGAGTGTATTATATTATTTGCATGTATATATTTTATTTATTAAGGATATCTGTATTTTTTTTGGATGAAAGATATATGATTGAAAGATATATATTCTAGAATTAGAATCCTTAGTTTGAATGTTACTTATGATTGCGAGTGGGGTGGGGGGTGGGGACCAATACCGACCAGGCATGGCATCTTTTGGTCGGTGGGAAGTCTTCCTGCACTATCTTAACATTTGGAGCCACTATCTCTAGTAGGGGCGAGTCTGAGCCGGGATTGGCTAACCTGGCATTGTGTGAATGTGAGGGTGAATCTTGTGTAAATAGTGTACAAATTTAATTTAGATTTAGGAATTAGCGATGCAAGGAATATCGAGTACTCCACCCCGAGTGCTAGTTATTTTAGATGTGTGAAATTGTTAGAATGAATGTATTTATTGGGATGTGAGTATTTATTGGTATGAAAGTTTAACTAAGATGATATGAATGCAACTAAACGTGTGAATGTATGAAGGTACTGACTGATAGAAGGAAAATGTAATAAAGGTAGCTGGATGTTATGTTGGATACTTGACGATGAATTTTTCACATTTAAAGAATAATTTAGTGACTGGAGCCTCCATATCTAAGTTCTCAAAAGTTGGCAACCTTTTAAATTGTAAAATATATTCTACACTCTCACAAAAAAAATGTATTCAGTCATTACTAATTATTAATTAAAGAAATATATACCAATTATTATTACTTAGTGATTTTGCCAATTTTTCGAAACGGAGTTTTCTGCATATAATTCGCTGTGTGGTAAAGATAATATCTCAGAAAGTTCAAGATTTATATTCTGTTTAGAGACACTGCCCGTTTCAGTTAAATTCCAACAACCGGAAATGAACTTAGCTGATTCTTTTTCGTTTTTTGATTTTTTTTTTTTTTAAACCGGCATCAATTTTCGTTCGAAAATCGGATACATGTCCCTTCCAGTATACATCTAAATAGTCGCAAGTTTAGTAGGTTAACATGAGTTCCGTTAGTGCATAGAGTCATAACAAATTTGCATTGCCAGAGCTTCGTAATAACATAAATAACTGCATACTTCAATGGTGTACTTGGACAAAGTTACTGCTTGGCATTGCCAAAATTGTTAATTGAGAAATTGTTAATTGCTTAAAATCTATAAAAACAAGAAAAAGAAGAGAAGAATTCGATTATTACCAGTCGCCTCCCTAGAAATACAATCTCGCATCCTGGTTAAGAACATTTGCTCTACAACTCACTGCCCGATGATGGACAGTATTGTCTTTAACTAACAACGCTCCAGCAATCACAATAGATCTTCAGGTCTCAGTAAACTCTACCATTCAAAAGAAAAAAAAAATTCTGAATCCTCCATTTGATGGAGGGTTGTTAATGTTGCAGGGAAGCATTACCTAAAAGGCCCCCGTATCAATCTTATTGTGTCTGGGGGGATAATACTCTGAAAAGCCTACTGCTACGTACTCAAGATATTAAAAGAGAATAAAATCTTTCAGGCGATTGTTGGGCTCTAATCTTTGGATTATGCAGTGTAATGCAAGCGCAGCTCGATATGTCATTGACCATCTAAACGCAGCATTGAAAGAATTGTGTGAACGGCAAGAAGTCCTGATTTAAATTGTATCAAAGCCTTGTGGTACATCCTTTAAAAAAAAATTTGAGCTCGCTATCCCTATCAGACGGTCTTGCCGAGTTAGAAATAGCAGTTACAAAGTTTCTAGGTGTTGCAATAGTTTTTCATGGTGTGTTCATACCTATTGAAATGGCATTTCGGATGATGTCTAACATCATGATCCCTGTACCCAGAATCCTCTAAAATCATGTTTGTGTGAAAGAAAATCGTTGGATCTGTTTTCAAGAATATGCAAAACTGAAACACCCATTCAACTATGTTGTAAATGTGAGACGTGTGTCAAATTTTGATTTTGCTAACGTGATAATCTCACATTGCTTATCCAAGACATCATTCCTGACAATTGGTGAACATCCAAAACTGGTCCATACAACAAAATGTAGCACCCATGCATGACTGAAAATATCTTTCAGGAGATTAAGCTATTTTCAGTTCATTTCCAATCCACTGTTCAAATTAATATTATTTAATACCTTAAACCCAGCGTTTTATGGTTTCCTGCGGAATTAATTTAGAGTATCTATGGTCGAGGAAATTAAATAGTTTGATATACGTAATTTAGATGAAGCTGAAGTATGTGTACAAAACATGAGGTAAAATTTCATTCTATGTAAATTAAATAAGCTGGAGTATAAGGTGGTAAATGAAAGAATTTTTCGTATAAAAAAAGCACTGAAATCTACTTAATTTTTCAAATTGCTTATAACCCCAGGTTTGCGCGCTGTAACAGATTATGGCTCTTGATACAGAATAAGAAAGTTTCATTTTAGAAGAATACAGAATTTTATTATTATTAATAAAGAGATCCCAGACCGAGTTTAAACTGGCTTTAGCCGTAGACAATCTTTTCTGAAAATGTTTTTTTATATGAAAGGATTGGCATTAAAGTTAATCACAAGTATTCGTAACTGTTAACAGTTTCAATTTTACTTACATCCAAATACCATTTAGCGGGTCGATCTCCGTTCCTAAAACCCATACCGATAGATTTATTCGTATATATTTTTAAATTCCAAACACTGCAGTATGCAGAAAGCGAGTCAATCATTTTTTGCATATTATACCAATAGGTCCATAGATGCCAATAGGACCAAGTTATCTGCGTAATCAAGAAGCTTAATCTTCACGTTATTTAACTTAATTCCGCCATCAATCAAATAATCCTCTAAATCGTTTGTAAACTACAAAAATAGAAGCGGACTTAACATATTTCCTTGTTTCAATCCCATCTCGATTTGGAAGGAGCTGGATAAGCCACTTCTACACCAAACCGAACTATTGGTATTATCCAGTAAGTCTTTAACAACGTTAACAAATTTTGATAATAAACCCAACTGATATAATTTAAAAATAAGGAACCATCTATCTACACGGTCAAAGGCAGCGAACAGATCTACAAAGAAAGTGTACACCTTGTTCCTTTTTTTGTGACATGACAATGCCATCTCTATTAAACTGACAATACTATTCCAATTATTTATTTTAACTATTAGCAACATATTTTGGAATCAAAATACAATAGCCAGAATTTGGTTTACAAACTATTCATCCAGTTAACACTCTGAATTGTAGAATGCAGCTCGCAGAATAGATGACAACAAAGGGTGAAAAGCGCTTGTCGCTCCTTAAAAGGTTAAGCGATATAAAATAGGAAACCTATCTAACTAGCACTTATAAGGCTTGTGTTCTGGCGGATGAATAGAAATGTTGATAAGTGCACCGTCTCAAACCACTGTTTCACTCGATAAAGTGCAAAGTAAAATTCTCAAACTTATAACCGGTACCTCCAAATTTACTCTATTCAAAACAATGGAGATACAAACTGAAGTATAGCCCCTAGTTTATAACTAAGAAGAGCATAGTTCGTCTTAACAATTGGCTGAAAAGCTGTGGAGCCAAGAAGCAGTGGAGGACACCTACTCGAGCATAATAGAGGTTCAAGACTTTAAGACCCATGCTCGCTGTAGTGAGAAAATTAGCAATATCCCTTGAGATAGGCCGAAAACTTCCCTAAAGTGACTCAGTGGGTATTGCCATTTCAAGTTCCGAATTCGTCATTTCGATGGTGTACCAGTAATTAAAAATGAAGCGATAAACCTTGAACTGACGGTTTCAGCGTTAGATAGAATTGCTAAAAAATATCTCAAAGAAGAATAAATAAAGGTGTATACACGGATGGTACGGCTGCAAGAAGCAATGCATCAAATTATGACGCTGAAGTTGGCTATCGTAAAGCAGCTTAGCATATTAAGTTACAGAGATAGGCAACGCGCGGCCATCCTTATTGGTTCCTAATCAACTATTATGTTGGTGGGGTACAGTGCAAGAAGAATCTACAGAACAAGCTATCGAATTATTATTATTAAATCATGGGTGCCTATTGGCATGGGACCTAAGCCAATATGGCTTTTATTCATCCCCACAATTCATCCCCATAATTAAACTACCCCGGTAGTTTGCCGGTCTGTCTACATTATCCTGAAATATGCTTTAGCTTCAACCCTCCATGCTTTCTTGTGAGAGTGAGACTCTCCCAAAAATCCAAAACCTAGTGCCAGCAAAACAGAGACACTGACATAAATAGTGATATACCGTTTCACTAACTCCATCATCACAGTTCTAACATGTGGGATTAGACATCCTCCCTATTAGTAAATGACTAGCCAGCCACCCATGTGTGTCCAGTCACTATACCCACTAAGGCCCTCAATCTTATCCTGGTCAGGGACAGGAGGTAATCCAAATCCCCTGCTTTGTCCCTTTAATAAATCTTTTGGCCTGGAGGCACCGCTGCTTATCCTCCCAATGTTTCTTCAAAACTCTCATCTCCCAAGTCTGATCTGACTATCGCAGAACCGCTTAGTGACGAAAAGAGTAAGGAGGATCCCTCCCCAGCTAACCGGTCCGCCCTCTCACTGCCTTCTATTCCCTCTGAGCTAGGGTTTTAAGCCTTCTCCTACATTCGCCCACCAATATTGAACTCCAACCCGGCTTGCTCAAAGACCTCAGTGCGGCCTGACTATCAGAGAATATCCGCACCTCTTTAATTTCTCCCTGCCACTGCCCCGCAAGGCAGTAGCACTGAATGATGCCAATGACCTCGGCCTGGAAAACAGTGGCCATATTTGGGATAAACAAAGGCCTCTGCCCCAAAGGTTACTCACATTATATGCTCGCATGATGATTAGTTATTGTCTGCATGATGGAGAAACTTTTAGTTAATTACGGACTAGTGCTCCTTCTTAGGTCGAAATATCTACAAGTTTTTAGAATAAAACATTAGGACTAAAGCCACTAATCTTTCCTATCGAATTAATCAGTGATGGATGGAAGATCACCTACCAAAGGGTCTAGAAGAAGAACAAAGTGTGTGTGAAATCTGTACCATAAAGGAGTATCTCTTCTTGATAAATACCAACATAAGAGAGAAAGCGCTTAGTAACTTAGTAACCAAACAGAAGAAAAACTCGTGGGCCGCTCTTTTAGAACGAACTATTCCTGGTAACATTCCACAACGAGAATTCATCGTCATAACTATCAGCAGCACTTTCATCGAATTGAATCCTTTGCGCAATAGTGGTGGAAATTTAATGCAGATCATCTTTCAGGTCAACACCGTATGAACAAGATCGCTACTTTATAAAAACATAATTTACATTAGGTTGCCCGAAAAAAAGAGGCTAAACAACGCATTGCAAAAAAAAAAGAAAAAAGAAAAAGATCAGGATAAAAATCAAAACCCGTATTTAGCATTTATGAACCAAATTCTTTCAAATTATAATCAACAGTTCCGACGCTTCACAAATCATACAAAGCAGATAAAAAAAAATGTTTAAATTCGATGTAAAAAATCAACAATCATTCAAAACTACAAAACTAAATAAAAAGTACCTGCAAATTATAGGTCATACTTATTATTGTAAACAGTGGAAAGTTTTCACTTAAAAATGCAAACAACAATATAAGCAGTTCTTATTGTTTATATTACTCTAATTTTCAATGATTTGTTGATAAACAATGGTACCTCATTTACTATATTAGTCAACCAAAATATTCCTCTAATTTTGTTTATATTATAATATATAAATAGATTTTCAGTGGTGACGATTTTTTAAGAATAATTTCGTGACGAAAGGAACAGAAGGAAAACATATGTGCCATTAATAATTTCACATGCCCTTTTCACGTGCAATCAATATTGGAGAATAGAGAGTTTATTTTAGAATCTCTCCTGACCTACTACTATATTCAGTTTAATATTCCTAACAAAAAAAAGGAAGTACCTTTCATTAATTACAAACAAAAATATAATATTAAAGAATTTAATAAATTTTTATATAATATTAAATAGGACTGATTTATCGTTATAATTCACTTTTTTTGGTTTATATAACAGATTTTGTACAATAAAAATCATCTTTATTAAATAAAATGTTTTTAAATTAAAACCATAAGTTGCATTTATAATAACACAATTCTAGTAGTATCGATTTGTATGATCGATTTGTATCGAATTATATCAAAGAATAATTTCGTATTTTGCGTGCACAAAACATTCCCTACGAAAATAATAACTGTCAACATATATGTAACTTTATTGTCTGTCTGTCGAAATAAAAATAATTATTAATAGAGTTTAAATTTTACTGGAAATATGAAATAAAAAAATTTATTAAATTAATAAAAATACGATTTATAATTTATAATTTTATTTTAATTGTCTCATTGAGGATTGTTTTTGTTGTTTGATTTATATTTATTTTTAAACTATATTTATTATATTGAATGCCAAAGTGTTGGCATTAATCTCCATAGTTGTTGATAAAAATGAATTAATTTCAACATTTATTTGTAGTACACGTCATAAAAAATTGTATAAATAGTTTGATGAATTGTAGACGTTTAATTTTATGGTTTCCTATGTCTCTAGTGATTATTGTCATTAAGTTGACTGACAATATACTAGGAACTTCGGATTGTCCGCGGCTGAGCCTAAAGTAAAATATAAACCGACTTTCCATCATATTGCACGGGTAACATAATATAGTTGCTGGTTTAAGTTTTTAGACTCATACCGGCATGATTAAAGTAGAAGGATAGACCGCTCTGCCTGCACTGAAAGTTACAAGATAGTAACACAATTATTCAATTCCCCTCACTTACCCACTATTCTGTGACAGACTGAGAATGTCGAAGTCTAATTCTCTCCTCCCACTTATCTACAAACTGTTACTTCTGATCGCTCATGTTGTAGTCTCAAACAGCTATTTTTGTACGAATGGGTAAGCAACAGGGAAACTAACACTTATCCACGCTTAGTACTGAATGTCCCGCAATGATTTTATACCGCATTTGTTGCAAGCGCTGGTATAAAACTTTACCCAGGAAGTATCCTAAAGATTACCAACTGCATACGAGCGAAACATCGGTCATCAGCGAGCCCTCTCAGAGCTACCTTACTATTCAGCTGGACGATTGCCATCAAAGTTTGCAAGATCAAGTTTATTGATGTTAGATTAAGCAATGATAAAGAAGGTTGAAGAAATGATGTTAATTAAGGTTCTTACTAATTACCAACCATGTTAATACGCATTACATTAGTTTTCCCTCATTTCAAATACGGAAGTGTAGTCTACGATGTCCTCTCTATGGAGCTCGATAATAGACTGAAGGGCCTAATGAATGACTTTTTTATTCGGTTTATTTTCGGGATCCCTAGAAATTCTCGGATTTTCCGCTACTATACCGAACTGAACATGGCTTTACCCATCTTTTTTGCAGGCAATACTGTATGTTTGTGGGCTTCTTCCTCTATCAAACCATCAATACTCTTACACCGCCTTACATTTAACAACTCCTTAAAATTAATCATCCCTAGCGCAGCGTAATAGTCGCTCTCTATCTACCCTCTCTTAATACTACAACATTTGACCGCTCCTTCCTCATTCAAGCCTCCAACATATGGAATTCTCTCTCTCTCCTTCCATTCGCCATGCTTCCCACCCTAAGTACATTCAAAGTCAAATTATTCTAGCACCTCCTCTCACTCCAATCCTCTGAATTATAAACAGAATACCCAGGATCTCTCTAATAATCTTCTACCTCAACATCTCTTCAAATCATCCCACCATCTGATCCTCGACCTTTCCATTCTGGTACACTGGCACCATTCTCCTATAGTATAGTATTTTATTTCATCATCTATATTTTACACTTTCACCTTTCTTTTTTTTCGTGTCTTTTTCTCACTTTTTTTCTTTGTGTTGTCTGAAGTATTTATATTTATCTATCACCTTGTATCAAACGTACATTTTTGTTTTCGTTCTGTTCTATATATGTATTTGTATTAAGCCTTATCAGCAAGATTTGTATTCTTAAGGGACAGAGTCCCTGAATAAAGTTTATTTTTCATTTCTGTATGAATCTTATTCTGAATTCATAAATCTTATGAATGGAGCAACATATAAAAATCATTTGGTTAGTACTAACCAGCTTGTTTCTTTTCTTAACGGTTTCGTAACGATTTTTTTTTTTTTATAACGTGGGAAGAAGAAATTGCGAATTATGTTCTTCAAATTAATGAGAGCTAAACGAAACATATGGTCATGATTAGCGAATGAGGGTGTTCAGGGAATTAGTAGCAGATCAGCACCGTTTTGAAGGAGTGAAAGAATTCAGTTTCTAAAACTGGTAAGAATAAGCTAAGCCGAGATATAGATAATAGAATAACGTCTGAGAGGGTTCATAAATTCTGTGAAGACAAGTTCAGCTATTGATCTATGACGCTTTCCTGAGAACACAGCTTGAATTTAAATTGAACCGCTAGGAGAGCAAGGTAATGAAGACGATATTTGGACCACTGTGCCAAAATGGCGAATGGAGTGGGCCGATAAAATGCGGAATTAAGAGAATTGTAAGGAGATGAGGATTTGGTATCGGTGGTCAAAACAGGGAAAGCTGTTTTGGTTCGGCCATGTATATATAGGATGGTGGATAGGAGAGGGACCATGCGGCGTAGCATTGAAGGCGCATCTCTAAGGTAAAAACCGAAGGAATGGATTAGGTTGCGTTAGATGTGTGATGAGAAGAGGATCTGCAGCCATTGAATGAATACAAGGCACAGAGAAAGATCGGGAGGCTTGGGGATGAGTATTGATGGAAACCAAGGTCATAAATGTTCCTTGAGTCATAGTTGTATTGAGTAATAACGTTCCTAATTAATTTTAAATCTTTTCAAAAACATAATATCAATAAATTAATAAATGTTATAAATTCCAACACATCTACTTTATTTCTTTATTCACAAAGCAACACTGTATGAAGGTCTCTAGGTCGCACGCAATGTTTTGGATAACTTTGGATCTTTACTTTTTTATTGTATAATATTGGTTACATTATTAATATAGTCGGCTATGTCTGTGTGTTTGTTAGTGGGGGGTGGGGAGTGAAGTTGTTCGCGTTCGAGATTGTTTTCACACGTGCCCCTTGGATATCCAACTAAAACAAACAAGATCAATCGCCAGCGCAGCTAGTTCTTTTATACTGGGCCGCGCGACGCTTAATGGCTGAATAGCCGAATTCAAGGCGTAGGAAAAAAAAAAATGTTTGTTTGTTAGTATATTTGTGAAGTACTTAGTTATAATCGCGATTGCATTTGTGCAGTCTAAGTGAAATTTTACAATGTGCTTTCTTTGCTGTTTCTGGAAGGCAAAGCTACTCTAGTCAATTATGAAGTCAGCCTAAAATTAAAGGATAGATAGGAATGTTAATAATGTAAACAGTTCGTGAGGTTAAACATGTTTACTATACATGACTATCTATTTGAACCTAGTACTATTAAACAAACTACTACGCTAAACTCGTAAACTTTTGAAGAGGTGGTGACTCAGAATTTAACTTTACCATTGATTTGTTCACAACATTGTAAAAAAGAATCAATCAGAATTTAATCAGTAACTTGACACAGTTTTTAATGCTATATCATTCTTTTCTTTCTCTCTCTCTTGCCATAAATAAATAGAGTTGCAATTGAATACTACAGAATGCTCACTACCAGTATAATTATATATTAATAAGAACCGGAGTTTCACTCTTTATTTGTCAATTCTATTCTAACCTTGATCTATAAGAAATTATAAATCTTCCATTGGCCTATTATTATGTCATCCTTTTATTTTTAATTACTACAATATAACAATTATTATGAAAAAGTAAAAATAAGAATAATATTGTATCTTATTCAGATCGTTTTCTCACATTATTTTCGATTGCCAATTATTATGTATTTTGTTATGCTCTGATGTAAAACAAGTAGTAAGATCAGTGTATTAACTAAATCTGCTCTGTGTAAATCTATGTTATCACACTCTTTGACAAAAAGCATCCTGATGATGGGCGAACACCCAAAACCGGTGGATGATCACAAAAAGAAGCAGCCTATCACGGAAAATATCTCTCTGATGCTCTGAACTAAAATTTTTCCTTGATAAATGTTCTGAATAAACAAAAAATTGGTCCATTTAATATGCGAATGACTGGCTATTGAAATCAGAAGGTATGGAATGTTTTTAAACATTCTTATCATATTAGTTTACCTTCTAGAAAAAGTAGCTAACGTTAGGTGCACGTGGTGTGATGCCTGGATAATTAACTCAGACGTTAATGGACGGATCTAGAATGGATGAAAAGTCAGGATCTGAGACATAGATTTTGAGACAAGATATCACTCGGTGAGTTCACATTGGATAATGGACATGAGATTTATGTTGTACACATTTTGCTGTATTTCGAAGGAATGGATACGCCAATGAGAGGAATTATCTCTTTTTCAAATGTCTTCTCTTTCAAATCTGTTCAGGAATTGTCCGGGAACATCTATGGCGCCCGGAGCCTTCTCAGTGCACTGCCGGCCTCTGGACAGTATCCTCTCGTTACAGACAACACTGTCTATCACCGGACAGTGAGCTGTAGAGGCTCCTACGAAGAAAAAAAATCTAAGGGTAGCACAGCTGGGCTCGAACCCGCGTGGGAGTCTAGGATGCTAACTGCTTAGCTATTCGCTTCCCAGGAAATGTTCTAGAAGATTAAAAGAATTATTTTTATTCAATTCTAATCTGAGTTTCTGATCTTATTTATTCTTCTATTGCAGGGGTGGATAGATTTACCAACAGGCTTCGAATATTGTTGACGTGTCTTTGCATTCATGCCACTCTAGCCACCAGATGTGGAAGTTTTTAACACCTTCATCCCTAGGGATGAGCTTAATAGGTTACTGACAGACCAAAATACTCATTGGTTGCTTCAGTTTAACTACAAGTAGTTATTGTGTCTTTCATGGACTTCTCTTAGCCTTAACACAACATTGTGGTTTAAGTAGACATCTTTAACAAAATGTCCTACTTTTATAGGTTTTATAAGACAGAGGTGGAAATATCTATTCACCAAATGACAAATTGTATGGGATGTGAGGATATTGAATGTGAACATATTGCAGCATATTGAATCTGAACAGAATGTCTGTGTAAGAGCTTAACCTGTTTAGGATTACTGCCTCTTTACTGCCTACTTTGGATTAACTATAAGAGCCCAGAAATGTTTTGGATAGCCTTATGTTTTTCGCTCTGGATTCCTAAATAAAGTTAATATTTTAAAAAAAACTTGCTAGTAAATAATTCTTAAGGGTTGTAATTAATCTTCCTTTAATTGCAAAAGACATTTAGGTTTCAAATTGTTATTAACAAAGTCTTCTACGTCGAAAATGTTTGTAATGATGATCTGCCGTTGATGTATGTTGTTTATAAAAATAAAAAAATGAATTTCATCGTTTTGATGATTGAACGATTTGAAGCTATCTTCGAAGTCTCTGCCAAATTATGGTCTGAATCTACTTTACAGCTGTCTTAGATATTCGTCAAGATCCACTCAAATAATGTCCTTTCCTAACATACAATAATCTTCAAACAAATAAATTTGAAATCTAATTTTCTAATAAATTTGGTTTATTTCATTTTTATTATTAAATAAATATTGAAGGAGATACTTCAAATACAAAGCTCCTCTCGAACCACTCTCCATCTTAGAATTCCATTCAGTTGGTTTTCTTGGAAAACAAAAATAGCTTTACTGTCAGTGAGAGAGACTAAAAGTCTGTGCATTTTTTACATTTTTTTTTTTTGAAAAGTTGTAAAGTAAGGTAAGTAAGGATTACTTCTAACTCAGCTTATAATGTTCTTTCTTACAAGAGGTCCACTTCTCTCCAATTTCTATATCAAACCTCTTGAATAAAAAAAAAAAATCGAGGGCGCCAAAGAGGTTGGTGTGCTTTTAAAGCATATTCAACCCTCTTTACATTTTTTCACAGCAACGTTTCATTCCACGTAGACTCAACATTTTTGAAGTCTTTGTACTTGCATTTTGCTACTGCAAGAGAAAGAATTGCGACCTTTGAAAAAAAAACGTCTTTGGACTTGTTCCCATTGGAATTACACTTTTATCACATATATATATCGCATCAAATGACAGCTAACGCCAAAATGGTTGAAGTCAATAGAATAATAATAGCAAAAATAATAAAAATGTAGACCTAATATTTCAGTACCTAATAAAATACCAGTTTTAAACAATGCAGTTGACATTTGGAAATCTACAACACCAGGATACATAACCATTCCATTCTTTAGAAATTCTTGAGAAAAATTGCGTTATTTTAGCATCATATATGAATTTTATAAAAAAGAACAATGAAGAAAGATAATGAATCATGCAATTTCTTGCGCGAAGGCACATGAAATAATGGACGATCAATTTCACTATTCAATAGCTTCTTCAAAAAACTGCATATCAGTACGCTATCTTCTAACCTCCAAAGAATTAAAGTTAGAGCCAATGAAAGAAAACTTCTTGTTAAAAAGCCTTTTTGACAAAGAGGATTTGAATAGCCTTACGTCTAGTAACATCCTTTTTTGTAATGTAGTTTCCATATCACAAATGCGTACTCAATAATACTTTTGACAAATAACTTGTGTAGACAAAAAAACAAAAAAAACACCATCTGTTTGCTTGAAATAACCCCTCTGAAGATGCTTAATTGGTTCAGAACAAGTACTTTAAACAGCTAATTGGTTCAGTTTGGCAAACAGCTTTGCCAACAGATTCATAAAGCTAATGACAACGTTGCTTGGCTATTTAATCTTTGGCATGGGTACCAAATATCAGATGACAATGAGAGATTAAACAACTTAGTTATAGGAACTTTTAAACTTGATGCACATTTAATAAAAAAAATTTAGCTGGAAAAACCATCCAGACCCAAGAATCGAGGACTTTTTCAGAGCCAGAATTTTGTTAAAGACTTGATGAGTTTCTGAAACAATGATGCTAGTGAGTTTAGAGATAGACGAATATAAATTAGCTATCTGGCAACCAATGACTAAATATAAGACTAAACTATGATTCTAAAAACTCAGCTAATTTTTTCATAAAAAACAACTGACGGAACTATCATCATCATCACCATTCGTGGCGCAACAACCCACGTGGGGTCAAGGCCTCCTGCAGCAAAGTACGTCAAATATCTCTGTCTGAAGCTGCCGCCTTCCAGTCTCGTACACCTAGCAGGGATCGCGCATCCGCCTCCACACCATCCAACCAGCGCAATTTCGGGCTCTCGGACGCCTTGAAGAGTGAATAATTTCTTCTAGGAGCTTTCTTGGTATGGAGTTATCGCTCATCCTAGATACATGTTCCGCCCATCTCAGTTTGC
>JAAEAF010002728.1:0-58421 GCA_011037195.1 Triatoma infestans | reverse complement strand
TGTCCCCTTCAAAGTAACTACCTTGGGAAGCCACACAACGCTGAAGACGATTCTTCCATTCGTCATAGCAGTGCGGGAACTCGGATACTGGAATAGACTTCAGTTGGTCGGTTACGGCTGTTTGAATATTCTCCAATATTCCAAAATGACGTCCCTTGAGGTGATTTTTCAATTTGGAGAACAAAAAAAAGTCACATGGACTCAAGTCGGGTGAATAAGGAGGCTGAGGAGCCACAGGAATGTTATTACTGGCCAAATACTCATTAATAGAAATCGCGGTGTGACAAGGAACATTGTCGTGATGCAACACCCACTTGTTTTTGATGTTTGGTCTCACACGCATGACTCTTTTTCGAAGTCTCTCAAAAACTTCTCGGTAAAAATGTTGGTTTACCATTTGGCATTGAGGCACAAATTCTTTATGAACGATTCCTTGGCTATCAAAAAAGCAAATCAGCATGCATTTGATTTTTGACTTGCTCATTCTTGCTTCTTTTGGCCTTGGAGAGGTTGAAGTGTGCCATTGCATGCTCTGACGCTTAGTTTCTGGGTCATACTCAAACACCCAAGACTCGTCTCCTGTAATAACACGTTCCAAAAAATTGGGATCGTTTTCAATTGCTCCCAAAAAGTCAAGGCTCCTTTCCTTTCTGATGTCTTTTTGCTCTTGTGAAAGATTTTTCGGAACCATTTTTGCACAAATTTTTCTCATGCCCAATTCATTAGTCAAAATTTGATGAACGGTTGTATGAGTCAAATTCAACTCTTCGCCGATCATTCGGACTGTCAAACGACGATCTGAACGCACGAGATCGCGGATTCTGCCAACATTTTCGTCGGTTCTTGAAGATGAAGGCCTTCCGCTGCGAGGCTCGTCTTCAATTGATTCCCTTCCTTCTGCAAACGACTTAAACCACCTAAAAAACCTGTGCTCTCGACAAAACATTGTCTCCATAGGCCTGGCACAGTTTTTCAAACGTTTCCGTTGTTTGCCCGAGTTTGAAGCAAAACCTGATAGCACAACGTTGCTCGTAATTGATGTCACTCATTTTTAAAACGCACTGAAAAAAACCTTGCTCACAAAAAAGTCACTACGGACAGTGCAACAACTCTAGCATTTTCAAATTTGCACTGGACGTGTATCAGATCCCTCCCACGCATGCGCCGCGTCTCCAGTGTTGCCAGATCGAACACTAGAAAATCAGTCTCATTACTTAATTTACACACCTCGTATATGAAAGGTGTCCTCAGGCCTAGCAAATGCTGCAGAAAAATTCTAGGATAACAGTTTTGAATGCCTGTTAAAAAATGTTATTGAAACAGAACATTTTCACAGTTACAATAAACTATGGTTCGCGTTTAGAAAGGGAAATTAAAAATTTTCCTTGTCATCATAGCTTACTTTGAAATGTTTAAAAATATATTTTACTTACAAATATTTCAAATTATAATGAAAAATGTTTATTATTACAATAATAATATGTGTAGGAAGTATTACGAATATTTTGGGAACTTTTTTTTAATAAAAATTTTCAGTTATAGTGTAAGGCTATATCTACATAATATTGGAATGGTGATATCTCCGTTATGTCAGATATGTCAGGAAAAACGAAGCACTCGAGCATATCGTTAATGGTTTGTCCCAGATATGACCATAGCAGACAGAACTTTATGAAGTAAGTAATCAAAATATTGACAAATCCAATCTGCTATTCAGAGAAACCTTGCAATTTCTCGATAGAGAAGTTTACATTTCATTGAATTCATTTTATAATTGTGAATAATATCAGAATCTAATAGATCTTAAATTTGGGGCGTGAGGTACGTGGCGACACCATCGCCCATTTTCTATATTTTGATGAACACAAAATAAACGTTGACAAGTACAATAAAAAAATCAGAGCATATAATTACAGTGAAAAACGCTTAACATGAAAAATCGGTTAACACAAAATCATACTACGGTTCCGTCAAAATACTATGTAATTTCATACATTTTTTTTCTATTAACGCGAAACAAATATCACTTAACGCGAAAACATGTCACTTCCCGGACGAACAAAATATACCTGTTTTTCTGCCGTCACATCGTCGCGCAGATTTTTTGGCTTTTTTTTTTCATTAGACGGGCCAAAATAAACAAAGGCTGCCATTGTTTCTAGGTTTCCGCTTGTCTTTGAGTAGTAGGTCGATTTCTCTGCCATTGTCAAAACATTTTCAATCAGTTTTCGAATTCCGTGAATTTTGTGTTAAATCAGCGAATTTTGCTGTTTTTTTGGGGGTAATTTTAATACATAAACTGATTTTTTACGTGTGCAATGGCAGAGAAATCGAGACGAAAACAAACCGCTATTTTATCGTTTAACACTTGGGTAGTATCTCTTGGTGATTAGAGTATCTCAGTCTTCCAGACTGAGGTTTATGCTATTATTTGTTGTGTCTTGAATGAGAGAATACGTAACACTAACTTAAAAGGTTTTTGTATCTGCTCGGACAGCCAAGCTGCGCTGAAGCGCTGAGTTCTAACCACTTCCAGTCGGTGTTAAAAAACTAAAAGAGCTTTCTTCTCTGAAGGATGTGCTTCTAGTCTGGGCACCAGGCCATATGGGAATTTTTGGGAATGAGGAGGTGGATAGGTTTGCCAAATTAAGCTCCTCTCTCCCTTTCATTAGCTCCGAGCGTGCTGTTGGTGTGTCACCTGGCACATTTCTGTCAGGCTTCCAGTCTTGGACAGCTTCACAGCATTCATCCTTATGGATTGTCGCCAGTCCAAAATGCTCATCGGGGGGGGCCGGACAGGGCTATTAGTGAGACGTTGCTGTGTCTTTCACGGAGCTCTCTCAGGCATCTGGTTGGATCCCTTGCTGGACATTGTGGTTTAAGAAGACATGTCTACATAATGGGGCTTATAACGGATCCATTTTGTAGAGTCTGTGAGACAGAGGAGGAAACACCCATCCATCTTTTGACACATTGCCTGGGTTGTGAGGAAATTAAGTTCAGGACCTTTGGTCGGAACAGGATGTCTATGGAATAGCTTAGGCTATTTCTCCTTAAGGTTTATTGTCCGATTTGTTCTGACTGCGGTAAATCTTAAATGGATAAGAGCCGGGTCTTGATAATTGTTCTAGACCCGGTTTGTTGTTGTTTTTCTTGGAGTAGCTATATGGGCCCAGTGGGGCTTTGGATAGCGTACGGTTTGGTCCCTCCCCACAGACAAATAATAAATAATAATCGTTTAACATGAAATTCTTTTAAGACAAAAAAATTATTCGGTTCCCTCAGTTTCGTGTTAAACGTTTTTCACTGTACTTCCAAAAATTGCTACTTTGTATTTTAAACATTCTAAATTTGGCCTTACCCAAGAAACTGGGCCGATGAACACAAAATGAAGTTTCTACCACATTAAAAAAAATCTCCCGATATTTTACCTTTATTACATTACCTACCCACACTTTTTATTATTATTTATTTTACCGAGTTTTTCTCCATATATTCCTACCTTCATCTATTATACATATGTTAAAAACTTAGAATTAACTTTCTTAATTAAATTCCTCTGGTAAGCTTTTATGCAAAAACATGCTTGTAAAGTTTTTACTCTTGGAAAGTTTATTAAATGTATTTAGTAAATTCATTACTTAAGTCTTTTTGTTAAAATATACCATGTTTACGATAATTTATTTTATCTGTTTGGGGGGGTTGATTCAGTTTATAATAAAAATATTTACCAAATTCTGTTACAATTTCAATGGAAATATTCTGACAAAAATGCAAAACTATATTTTAATGAGCGAAAACTATTACTTTCTCTTACTAAGTAAGAGGAAGTATTGTAATCCTGCAACACTTTCTATATCGAGTTTTCACCGGAAATATCCGTTTTGAGGTCCCCTGAGTCCAAAAAAGTTGGTTTTTAGCAAATGGTCTGTATGTATGTATATATGTGAACATCTTAGCTCAAAATCGAAATACCATAGAAAGTTGTAACTTGATATTCTGTTTAAGTATCACCATGGGCTCTGACGGTACGTTATCTGTCAAAATTCTTCCACTGGAAGTACCACTTTACTGATTATTATTTTTTTTTTTTTTTAATTTTTGCGATAATATTTTCAGTTTTTATTGATCTTCATCTTCTTGAAACTTAGTACATCAACTACACATACAAAGGACTACAACTTTTATTTGAAACATTTCTCCTTTAAAGTGCTATTTCAGTTTATTAGACAATTCTATCATCTAAATAATGTTAATTAGAATTAAATATGTTGTTGAAATTCCGAGTCTGAAAAAAATCGGTTGACCAAAAGTGCGTTTACTTTACCCACTTTACTAAATGATTTTTTTTTTTTTCGTTTTTTTGGCGATTTTCTCAAAAATAGTTTCAAAGATTTTCTTGAAAATTCCTATATAAACTACACACACAAAATAATGTACAACTTTTATTTGAAACATTTCTCTGGGAAAATTCATTTAAAGGCACTTTTAGGGGAGGGGTGGTGATATGTTTTTCTCTAAAGTGGTATAATAGTTGATTATACAATTCTATCATCCATACAAAATTAATTAGCAATAAATAGATGGCCAAAATTCCGAGTTTCATGAGAATTAGTAAACCGGTAGTGCGTTTTTAATGAACAGTTTTTTTTTTTCAGTTTTCGACGAATTTCATTAAGTTTGGTACATAAACTATAAAATTTGTCAATTATCATTTTGAGAACTAGAGTAAGAGAAAGTTGTGTGAGTGTTTCAGAGCAGATTTTTTTTTTTTAATAATACTTTCAGTTTTATATAAATAAATAAAAATAATCCAATAATATAGGAATTATTTGAAAATGAGTATTCCATTTTTTTTAGTGCTTACAATGTATTTTTTTTAACAATAATGGCAATTTAAGGTTTCAAACGTATCCACGATACCTGAATATAAATCATTTAAGTCTAAGAAACAATAAAAAAAAAATATTGCCTCTTTGTAAGCATTATAGACGACTTGAAAGCATGTTTGAATTGTGTTTCTTACTGTTGTAATTGTTTGAGATGAAGTTTGTAACAGTTTTTTTTATAAAATAGCTTCGCTATAAATGTATCGACATTATCATATTTAATTTTTTTCACATCTTTAATGATATTATAGTAAAAACTAGATTAGCACTTCTTCACGGTGAAATTGGAAATTAGGATTCTTTTAACATTTCACGAAAGTTTATTATTTTTTTTTTCTTTAAACGATACTATTGCAATGGTGTCAGATAATCTAAACTAGGTTTCTGCCGGAAATCCTTTTTGATGTATATGAAATCCTTTAACTATGATTGATATTTTTTTTTCATTTAAGGCGTGAAATCATTTATGGTCATTGGCGCCGGAGCTTTTACAATTCACTGCCGGCAGTGAGCTTTTAGTGGTGTAATTTAGATATAACTCCCAAAACATTACCTTTATACTTCATCGTATTACTCCACCTCCAGTTTACTACACTTTAATTCCTCTTCCAATTATCAACATAGGGATTTTACATAGACAAACCACTTAACCTGGAATACCTCATACACAACTTGAAAGGGCAGAACTCAACCGATTTTTTCGACTACTCAAAAATCTTCGAAGAATCAGATGTAAACTATTCCTGGACAGCAAATGACTAAGTTATATTTCTACATTGAAAATCTATCTGCGCGTAAGGCATTGAACTATGGAGTTCTACTAAACACTCAAATCTCCAAAGTATCCAATTCTTACAATCCAAAAAGTAACCACTCCTATAGTTGACGCTTCCTTCTAGGTCTCCAATTAAACTATTCCACAGATCTTAATATTTCTTACGTCTCACAAATTTTTCTCAAAATGGAATGGAAAGAAAATTCCATCTTAACCTAGATTTACATCCCAATCTGTAGCAACTATCTTCTTAGACTGTCTTAAAAGGCAGTGGCTTTTACGATTTTCTCATTGGCAACAGTAGTTGCACAGTTGGAGTTGGTTACCAAAGGGTAACTTTTCCACTCTGGGTGATGTTTTATGATGTTCTGTGATCATTTTTGCTCATAGAAAATAATAATGTTGTAAATTGGATGTTGAGGTTCGGTCATACAAAAGAACTCTTTTTAAATTTCTACCGACGTTTCGGCAAATTTATTGCCTTCTTCAGGATCTTAATTATTAACAAAGGTTTTAATACAAATAAATAAAAAATAGAAACAACATAAAATATGAACTTAAAATAAATATGTTCAAAATAATTTTTTTTTTAAATAAACTATATAAATAAAGTGAATAAGAATATGATACATATAGCACATTTAAATTTATTTTAAACTATTGTTGTAGAACAGATCAATATTAAACTAAATCACAAGTATTAAAACTTTGACAATATGTGGCATATATAAGAGTAAAGTATGGAAATAACTTGGGAAATTACTTACACAGTAATTAATCTAGTTTAAACTGTGACATACCATCACCAAGTGTTACTGACATTGGATGGGTCAAGGTTTATAAAGGGCTAGGAGAGCGGATGGGAAAACCGTATCTTAGTCTGTATGTTGTTTTGGAAATTCCAGGGATAGGTTTTGGTGTCTGTTCTAAAATTGATAGATAATTTATCTTTTTTAATATGAATCATTTCCAATATATTTTTTTTTATTATTATTATTATTGTTGATGGAGAGAATTTTAGTGTTTTCTATGTCAAATTCATGTTTGTATTGTATGTAATGTTTCGTTAGTGCTGTAGTCATGTCAGTAGGTTTGTTAATTTTACAGTCGTATTTATTTTGGTACAGTCTATTTTTTAAATATTGAGATGTTTGTCCTATGTATGTAGCTGGGCATTGTAAACAATTTATTTTATAAATTATATCTCATAATAGTGGGTGTGGGATCTTTTAGTTTAGAAAAGAATTTTTTTAGAGGATTGGAGTGGATTTAGAGATTTTTGTGGACAATGGAAAGTTTATATTTCTTGAAAATTTTAGCTATTACTTTCTCTTACTCCTAGTAAGAGGAAGTATTGTAATCGTGTCAAATTTTCGATATCGAGTTTTCACTGGAAATATCCGTTTTGAGGTCCCCTGAGTCCAAAAAAGTGTTTTTTAGCGAATGGTCAGTATGTGTGTGTGTCTGTGTGTGTGTATGTATGTGAACAGCAAGCTCAAAAACGAAAAATCGTAGATAGAAAAAGTTCAAACTTGCTATACGTTGAGGTTCATCCATGGGAATCTGACGGTGCGTTATGGCAATATTCTCAACCGGAGAAAGTACAACTTTTATAGTTGTTTTTTTTACGTTTTTGCATTTCTCAAAAATGGAATCGAGATTTTCTTCAAACTTGGTATATCAACTACACATACAAGAGCTACAACTTTTATTTGTAACATTTCTCTAGAAAAATTCATTTAAGGGCACTTTTGATGGAGGGGTGGGGTTAGGTTTTCATCTAAAGTGCTATTTCAGTTTATTAGACAATTCTGCCATCTAAATAATGTTAATTAGAATTAAATATGTTGTTGAAAATTCCGAGTTTGAAAAAAATAGATAACCGGAAGTGCGTTTTTACTGAAATATAATTTTCAGTTTTCTGGTATTTTCAGTGTTTTTAACTATACATATAAGAGCTACAACTTTTATTTGAAACTTTTCCCCTGATAAATTCATTTAAGGGGACTTTTGGGGAGGGGGGGTTATGTTTTTCTTTAAAATGCTACCACAGTTGATTGTACAATTCTGTCATCCAAATTGAAATAACTAGAAATTAATATATGACCCAAATTCCGAGTTTCAAGGAAATTAGTAAACCGGACAGTTTTACTGTACAGTGTTTTCACTTTTCGACGAATTTCATTAAATTTGGTACACTAACTATAAAATTTGTCTATTATAATTTTGAGTACTGGAGTAAGAGAAAGTTGTGTGAGTGTTTCGCACCAGATTTTTTTTTTCTGATATAACCTGATATGAATGATTTCTGATATGAAATTAAAATAATTTCAAGAACATTTCTTTACATTTCCTAAGTTATTTCCATACTTTACTTTTATCCACTATATCCACTTTACACTACTCCACATATTGTCAAAGTTTTAATAGTTGTAATTTAGTTTAATATTGATCTGTTCTACAACAATAGTTTAAAATAAATTTAAATGTGCTTTTTAATTTAATGTGCTATATCATACTTTTTATTTAGTTTATTTATATAGTTTATTTTTAAAAAATTCATTTTTAAAATATTTATTTTAAGTTCATATTTTATGTTGTTTTTATTTTTTATTGATTTGTATTTAATCCTTTGTACAGACCCTGAAGAAGGCAAATAAATTTGCAGAAACGTCGGTAGAAATTTAAAAAGAGTTCTTTCATATGACTGAACCTCAAAATCCAATTTACAACATTGAATACATCGATCGTAACGACACCAAGAAAATATAATACCAAAAAAAAAGTAAATAAATGGAAATTGTGATTGATAAAAATAAATGGGCGGCCATGTTGCCATACTTACAGTTGAGGTAATATGCATTTTAGCAGATTAAAAGCAAAGATCTTAATCTAATTGTAGAATAAAAAACAAGAAGTGGTCAGCTAAAAATCAGAAACAGACTGTTATTTGTAATAATAGCGTGACCATTATTAGTGAGAAACAGGGGCGAGGCGTGTCTTGCACGCATTCTGTATTAGTGTTTTGAAGATTCCCCATTTGGAAAGGTAATTTCGAGCAAATATTGAGAAAATTATATATTCTATGTAAAGGACTAAAGATACAACGTGTATAATCAAGAAATAATTTAGTTTTGTTTTTTTCGAAAAGAAAATACAATGCTATATATATATATATATTCATCTTTTTAAGTTAATTTGTATGGAATTTATTAAAATAATGCGGCCTAATAAATTAGTTTTCTAGAGCTCTAGAGTAGCTGCAGTGGTTAAAGTTTGTTTGCACATTCGTCTTCGTTAATCTAGGAATCTAAGCGGATGTATTTTTTTTTAAACTTCTACTTTGATTGAAGAATCTGAATTGCAAGGGTGATAGATTTTTGGCACTTGATTTCTAATTGAATACAAATGATTCGAAACTCGAAGAATATGAAAAGTTTAGTAGTTAGTATTAAGTTATTAGTTGCAATAAAGATCTGTGCTGAGGAGAACCTGCGTATGGACTCTAGGAATAGAGAGATATGCATCTTCTCGGAGAGCCAGGCAGCGCTGAATGCACTTCAGGCGTTCAGAATCACCTCCTCTCTGGTCAGGGAGTGTAGAGTCTCCCTGGAGGCATTATCTTGGAACAACAAAGTTCGGCTAGTATGGGTGCCTGGGCATAAGGGGATCATAGGTAACGAAATAGCCGACCAACTGGCCAGGGAGGGAGCGAATACTCCCTTCTATGGGCCGGAACCTGCTCTAGGAGTAGCCAAAAGTATGGCGAGGGAGTCTCTGAGAGAATGAACTCGGAGGGAGCATAACCGATACTGGAAGCTACTAAGTACTGTGGCAAAACACGACAAAATGGTTATGCCAGAGCTGTGTAAACCGGATACATCTTGGGGCTAAGCAGGTATCAGATTTCTCTGATAACGGGCCTGTTTACTGGGCATGACAGGCTCAAAAAACATCAGCACAAGGTGGGGTTGGTGGATATAGAATCCTTGTGTAGACTATGTCAGGAGGCGGAGGAGACGGCCTCGCACCTGCTGTTCGATTGCGTTGCAATAGGTAGACTGCGGTACGAGATCTTCGGCATTGAGACCGGAGGAAATCGTACTCCAAGAAGGAATAGTGGGGAAGGTTTTGGACCTCATGAAGAGAGGGGGTTTCCACTACTAGTTTTGAGAGATTGGCACAATAAGCCTCAATGGGAGGCTGCGGTGCCTGGGTTTTAGTCCCCCCCTGCATCATTCTAATTCTAATTAGTTATTAGTTTTTACTATCAAAAAAAAATTCTTACGATAATCTTCTACTAATATGGGATCAATTTACACGATCAATTTATAAAACTGAACTTAATAATTGTATATCCGGAAAAGGAATTATTATAAATAGATTTTAAGAGAGCTGTAACGTAAGATTTTCCTCAAAAATGTTAATTAATGTTAGTTTAGTAATTAAATTTATTACCATTATTTGGTATTTTAAGAAAACTAAAATGGATCGCGCTTAAGGCGATTCTCTCAAATGTCATGTAAGTACAAAATCCTTCGTCGGATATATTGCTACATGATGCCGTTACACAATATTATTAACGTACAATTTATTGTCTTATAATTCCTAAGAGGAATTATTACAAAATTTTAGGACTTAAGTTTTCACTGAAAAAGACAACCTTTTTAAGAAGTCACTTGAATATGAAAAAAATATTTGTAGCAAATGGTTTGGGTGTTTTTTATTTATTTTTTTTTTTTTTAATATATTCATACATTTACATTTCTTTATTATGTTTATGTATGTATGTAAATAAACAGCAAACACAAAAATTTCAATCTTAAAATTCGTTCTGTGAGAATTTCGTAAGAGAAATGTGTTTGTTTCACAGCAGTTTTTTTTTTATTAAGATTTCGTATTACAATTGGACATATTTCATTTAGTTCCTCGATATAATAGGGTTGTCACGATCCGGCTCTTGTCATATTCACTGTAATTCTCTATTAATTGATACTAGTGATGTTTTGATTTATCAAGCTTTTCAAGATGCTTGATTGAATGGCTGCATGAATAGTTATAGTTCTGTCCCATTATCTCCTTTATTCCATTCATCACTAATTACGGTGTTCATCTGTTGTGGTTGGTGGTGGTTGATTCCGCAGAGCTGGAAAGCATCAGAGACATTTTCCGTGATAGCCTGCTTCTTTTTGTGGTCATCGACCGGCTTCCAGGCGTTCCCCCATCATCAGGATGTTTTTGTTAAACAGTGTAATTACATAGACTTGCACAGAGCAAATATAGTTGATAAACTGGATTTAAAAGTGTTTGTTATAACGGAACTAGGTTAAGAGGGGTGTTGCAACCTGAATGGGAAAACACATGTTCAGTCCTTTAGTGACGTTGTTCCCTTTTCTTTTTTTTAAATGAAAACATCAACGAGTGGGGATGTGTAACTCAAACTATGTTTTTTTGAAGGAGATATTTTATTTTTTTGAACCATTATTCAAAACCCTCCTCCCACAATAACAATAGAAAACACAATAAACAATACACAACTCACCTGAACAAATAGTTCTTAAATCTTAAAAAAACCAAACAGGTTTTAGTTTTAGTTTTAAATCTGCACATACGAACAAAACAGCCTTTAAGTTTGTACATATGTAAATGTTGCATGCGATAAAGAAAATAAAATGTTCACGTGGATTGTACGTTACATTAAGATAATTTTTTCAGTGATATATCTATAAATGTCTATATTTGAGCTTGTTTAGACTCGTTATATTACTTGCTCAAGTTAGTTTTGTATCTATACCATTTTAGGATCATTCAGCTCGAATTCAATCATTTCTTATCAGCAACTAATCCATAGTGGCCCACAGCTGACGCTTTCGTGTTATTTATTTCGCTCTGTTATAAATTAATAAATAGAAATAATAAAATGGTAGGGGTAAATAATTATCAAAGTAAAATTTTCCTTCAAAAAACATAATTTAAGTTACACATCCCCACTTGTTGATGTTTCCATTTAAAAAGGGAACAACGTCACTAAAGGATCGAAACATGTGTTTTCCCATTTAGGTAGCAACACCTCTCCTAATCTAGTTCCGTCATAACAAAGACTTTTTTTTTAAATCCGCTGTATATTTGCTCTGTGCAAGTCTATGTTATTATACTGTTTAACAAAACATCCTGATGATGGGCGAATGCCCGAAACCGGTCGATGATCGCAAAAAGAAGCAGGCTATCACGGAAAATGTCTCTGATATGGTGTTTATATCATCATCATTAATAAATTGTAGAATTAAATATATCTAATTGCTACAATTAAATATTTTGTATATTAATATTCAGGAAATATAAATGCGCATGTAAACTGTGTTATTCTTAAATATGATATATAGTCAATATAAATTACATGGTACAAGTGTGTTGTTGGATAGTTATTGCTAAAAGAGCTATAATGTGCCGTCAAGAACATGCATGCACAGGTGTACGTGAGAGAAAAGAAAAACGGGAAGTCTTTGGAAAAAACTGATCTCATTTTGTCAGTTTTACTTCTACCTAAATGGGATTCCATTTTCAATAACGGGTTGTTGTTAGAAAGTGGAAGCAATGATAAAGAAGATTTGGAAGGGGAGTGGGAGTGAAATACAGAGCATGCGCACCATTTCTATTATTGGAATGAGTTTTCTTTTTTTTTCTTTGTAAGAAAACTGATTTGTATGCTATCATGTTGAAGGAGATATCTGCCTTTTTTCCCTCTGTTTCACATACAACTTGTTTTAATAATCTTCCTATCCATCATATATGCCCCTTTCTTGTTTGATGTTATACTTTCGTTTATTCGTCTGATTTTTAGGAATTCTTCTGTGTAAATAGAAATTTAGAGAAATAACTCATTACATAGTATCTTAGTTTAAGAATATTTATTAAGATTATTGCAATTATTACTAAAGTTATCGTAATTATTTCGATTATTATTTATGACAAAATATCTTTATTAAGTTGGTATAAAGTGGACAATTGCTTTGCAGGACAGGCTTTATAATTGCCTTGTTCTGGAACAAGGTCACATGAACATAATTACACCTGATGATGAAGAATATAACATGAATGAAATCTTCCTACATAGTCATTGCATTAGCTCTTTTTTACTCATATCTCTTCAGCAGTGGGCTGCGCATTAGTTCCGAATAAAGAAAGATTTATGGAAGGACAGGGGCACTTTGGTAAATAATGCGTTTCAAAAAAAAAATCTGGTATGAAACACTCACAAAACTTTCTCTTACTTCAGTTCTCAAAATTGTAATTGATAAATTTTAAAGTTAGTGTACCAAATTTAATGAAACCATAATTTAATGAACTTTCTACGATTCTTTGTTTTCGAGCTATGCTGTTCACATACATACGCGCGCGCGCTCACACTTTTGTAAAAACCAGTTTTTCGATTCAGGGGTCCTCATAACGGATATTTCCTGTGAAAACTCGATATCGAAAATTTGACACGATTACAATACTTCCTCTTACTAGAAGTAAGAGAAATTAATAATATTTTCATTTATTGTTGCTTATATTACTAAAATTTATGTCATTTCTAAGGGAAAAGTAAATAATCCATTGACTTTATTATTATTATTATTCGACTGTAAGCAAGTATCATATCTTACACTATCCAAAGCCCCATGAATCCATATAGCTACCCTAAAGAAAACCAACAATTAACCGGGTCTAAAACAAAAATCCTGCACTAAGCCAGTTAAGGTTCACCGGACCATAACCCTAAAGGCATCCTGATCCGACCACAATCCTGAACTAATTTCCTCACAATCTAAGCAATATGTCATAAGATGGATGGGTCATCATCATCATAATCATTCCCCCAGTTTACCGCTTAAGCAGTGTTGGGAGCTTTTTTGTAGAGTGCGGTCCAACTCTGTCTGTCCCCCGCCAGCTCCTTTCTCTTCTGCCAATCTATTTCTCTCTTCTGACAGGCCTCTCTAACACCTTCCTCCCATTTCCATCTCGGTCTACCTCTCTCTCTTTTCCCCTCCACCTGTGTGCCGTATGCAATCTTTGCCACTCGGTTAGGCTCCATGCGTAGCAGGTGTCCCAGCCATCTTAACCGGTTTTCTTCTATGTTTTCTACAGCTGGTCTGGTTTCGAGCTTTGCCCTGATCGTTGTGTTGCGGATCCTATCTCTTCTGGTTTTACTTTCCACTTTTCTCAAAAACCTCATTTCGGTGGCTTGAATGTTTTATTTATTCTTAGAGGTTAAGGTCCAGGACTCGCTCGAGTATGTTAGGATAGGAAGGAATATTGATTTATAAACAGCTATTTTTGTAGCCTTAATCACCTCTCTGTGATTCAGGAAGCCTCTCTTGGTCGCCTCAAACATCCTGCTCGCCGCGCTTACTCTTTCGGTTATTTCCCGATCAAAAAAGCCATTCTGCTGCAGATGTGCGCCTAGATATTTGAAGGTCAGATGGATGGGTATTTATTTATATTATCTCTTTCACAAACTCACAAAAGGGGTGTGGCATGTATGATGACGTAGAGGCATCTTCTTAAACCACAATGCACAGTAAGGGATCCAATCAGATGCCTGAGCGAGACCGGTAGAAGATACAACCCTATCCGGAACATCAAAGAGCATCTTAGACTGACGACAGCCCACTGAGCTCATCCATAGACGATGGATGGTGTGAAACTATCCGTGACCGGGAAGCTTGACAGACATGTACCTGAAGGCACATCAACAGCAGGCTTGGGGCTAATGAAAGAGCGAGAGGTGCCTAATTTGGCAAACCTAACCACCTAATCAGTTCCAAAAGTTCCCATATGAGCTGGCATCTTCTCTTGTAATGGATCCTCACAAGAAACGTTTATTCTGCTGGAATTATTATCACTTCCAGAGAAGTAAACAGGTGCTTATTTATTTTTCTTCATATTCCAGCATAGTGGAACCTTCGGATTTAATATCGTGTTTGTTAGAACCATTGTTTCTATTAAAGAGTAATATTATGTTATCTAGCACTTAATTGTAATTCATAAAATATACTGCACGTTTTTCTTAACAAGAATCTGATAAAATTCAGATCTAATATTGAAAGAATAAATGGGTAAAGCAAATAGATATTATTAAATAAATAAATAAATATTATTACTGAGAGAAATAAAATTCTAAATATAGCTACAAACAATATTGAATTGGAATGAAGCTTGCTCTAGACTTGTATACTTGTCTTCACCATATTTAGTAAACACTTTCCAACTTGTACATGCGTTTGTTCTTTTTATCTTACAGTGGCCTGCAGTGAACAATGGCCGCCACTATACATCAATACAGCTCACATCTGATAATGCTTTTGTTACATTATGCATTTGTTACCATTTTATTATAAACTCAATTTTAGTTTTAGTTTTTCCGATTAAAATTTTCATGAAATTCTATTAGGGTAATTACAATGTTTATTTTCTTATTACGTTGCTCTACACTGTTTCCATTTGAATTAAACGATACAAATTACCCATTAAATAATGCAAATATTCAAACACAAATTCACAAATAGAGAGATTACACGGTTACATTTGTATGCATAGTATGTTTACCTTAAATACATACCTTACATATATCCATAAATGATGCTTTGCTGTATACGTATCTTTCTCCATCAGGGAATTATAATATGTTATATTTACGAGTATTAGTTTAATATGTTGTTAAATATCAGTACCTCATTGATGGCAAACCATTGGAGAGGACTGGAAACGTAAAGGATTTAGGAGTTACTCTGAGTCATGACCTCTCTTTCACAAAACAGTTTGAATATGTTTGTAGGAAAGCATCGAGAGCACTGGGTTTTGTATTAAGGCACACTCGTGATCTTAGAGATCCCAAAGCGGTGCTAACTGTGTACCATGCATACGTTAGAAGCCTTCTTGAGTACGCGTCATTGATTTGGTGTCCTTACACCAAGAAGGATATAGTCAGACTGGAAGCTATACAAAACCGTTTCATCAGGACTTTTAAGCAAAGGTTACCCAGCGGTGCTACTCATTTATGCTCTTTATAGTCTAGAAGACGAAATGCTGGTCTTTTATTCTTGAAGAAGCTCTTGAATGGCGAAATTGATTGCATGGAGCTACTTGCTGCCATTCCTTTTCATGTACCACCTCGCAGCTTGCGCAGTACTTCGCATTTCGTGGTCCCTGCCGTTAAGACTACTGCGCTGTTCAACGCTGACGTCATTTGTAGAATATGCAGGTCATGGAATGAGTATATTCCTGGTGATGTGGGTTTTCAAATGGCATCTGGACTTTTCCAAAAACATTTTTGCATTACTTGAAGATTAAATTGTTAAATGAGCATGTATTATTTTACTATTATTATTTTATGTATCACTGTATGTATCACATGTAATGACTTCAACCATAAGGCTTACGCCGTTTGTTGATAAAAATATAATAAATAAATAAATAAATGATTGGTTCTAGTTATTTCATGTTCCTTATTACCTTCTCTATACTAATTACCTTCACACACTTCTGAAGGAAATTAAATTTACTTTTTTTCTTTCAGGCTATAATCAGGTCAAAGTAATTTAATAAGCTTCTATTAAATTCAGATTTTCTTTTCAACATCTAGACATTCAACAAAAGAGGACACAGTACGCAAAACACTTGCCACATAATTAAATGATTAAAAAACAGATAATGCGGAAAAGTATTCATATTAAAAAAAATATTTATTTAAAAAAAAAAAATGATATAGGCCAAATATTTAATAATAATATTATTGAAAAATTATTACTATAAGTTTTAATAGTTGCGGTTCCATTTTTACAATTATATCTTGGATATTAAAACAGATTCATTTCACCGAATACAATCGCAGGTGGTGCAATAGATATGAAACCATGATCTTTATGAGAATAGGAAGAAATCTAAAGTAAAAATGTATAAAATGAACGTTTGTATTCAATGTATTGTTTTGGAAATGGAGATAAAGTCATCTTGAAGGCATCTTAAAAGAGAGGGATACCAAATGTAAAAAAAAAAAGAACAAAAGGCGTATTTATTCTATGTTGAAAGGGAAACCATTTGTAATAAAGCGGTGCAGACGGTGTGTGTTGCGGATTGCTGTATCCTAAGGTGGCTGTTGTACAAGTGTACTTCTTTTAATAATTCAGACCAGGCCCGACTCTTTGCCACGTACACAAACCGTTCACAAATCTCTACAATACTTTCTTCTTTATGCTCATCTCCTTTCTAATTTGTCACTGATTTTCCTCTAATATTCTACATTCGTATTCTTCTTCTTTGTACATTTAACGTATATTAAAATAAGTATCCTAAATAATTTGAAAACATTAATACAATAGGAACAGAAAAGTTTATACCTAAATAGTCTTCCTCTATAAATTTCAATACTTTAAAAAAATCTGGTGTGAAACACTCACCCAACTTTCTCTTACTCCAGTTTTCAAAATTATAATTGAAACAAATTTTATAGCTAGTGTACCAAATTTAATGAATTTCCCCAAAACTGAAAAAAACTGGTCAGTAAAAACGCACTTCCAATTAACTAATTTTCTTGAAACTCGGAATTTTGGCAATCTATTTATTTCTAATTAATTTTGTTTGGATGATAGAATTGTATAGTCAACTATGATAGCACTTTAGAGAAAAATATAACCCCTCTCCCCTTCCCCTTAATAGTGCCCTTAAATGAATTTTCTCTGAGAAAACGTTGTAGGTCTTTGTATGTTTAGTTTATATACGAAGTTTCAAGAAAATCATCGGAGCCATGTTTGAGAAAATCGCGAAAAAGTGAAAAATCATTTAGTAAAGTGATAAAACAAACGCACTTCCGATCATCAGATTTTTTTCAAACTCTGAATTTCTACAACATATCTAATTCTAATTAACATTATTTAGATGACAGAATTGTATAATAAACTAAAATAGCACTTTAGAGGAAAGCTTAACCCCACCCCTCCCCAATGCATTTTTACGGAGAAATGTTTCAAATAAAAGTTATAGCTCATTGTATGTGTAGTTGATGTAGCAAGTTTCAAGAAAATCGTTGGAGCTATTTTTGAGAAAATTGGTAAAGTTGTACTTCTGGTTGACGAAATTTTGACGTATAACGTACTGTCAGATTCCATGGTGATGCCTAAACGGAATATCAAGTTTGAACATTTTACAGTTTTTCGTTTTTGAGCTATGCTGTTCACATACATACATACATACACACAGACACACACAAAGTTTGCTAAAAACCACTTTTTTGGACTCAGGGGACCTCAAAACGGATATTTCCGGTGAAAACTCGATATCGAAAATTCGACACGATTGCAATCCTTCCCCTTACTAGGAGTAAGAGAAAGTAAAAATCTGATACGAAATACTCACTTGATTAACTCTTACATACTCGAATTCTATTGCAGAAATTATCATTAAACTTTAGCTAGCTTAATATTTAAATTATAACCGCATACTTAAAGATAAGCGGTAGTGAAACATATACTTTAAATCTTGGTTTTTTCATGTCATACGTTATCTGAATGTTACTCCATAGTAGATCATCACTGTGTGTCAATTCTCACTAAGTACTGCAACACCTTCATGCTTACCATTAGTTTGCTGTGGATTCCTTTTAAACGTTAAGGTGTTCTTTATGCGATTCTTGTGAATACTAGTTCCCTATATTAGTTATATCTCTTGTGCTGATTTTCATTATTATACACCCCTAGATAAGGCAAGTAATTCGTATATAAGTTAAATGTAAGACCATAGGTCACAATTTCCGATCACCCTTTATCGTCCCTATGGATTTTGAGTCGCATTCAATTATAAATCCCCAATTATCAACCACTGACTAAGAAAGTAGTTTTAGATGAAGAGTACATGTTTCCTCGGATGCGGATATGGGCTTATTCCAAGTCTTATAGCACTTGGTTTCTACTTTTCTTTCGTTCCTTAACCGCCTTGAGCCGCCAGTATATGATGCTTCTCTGCCTTCTTTTTTTTTCCTTGTTAATAATATATTAAACATCTATTAAGAGTTACATAGTGAATAATGCTTGCTCCTTCGATATAGAAGAATACTAAGTTGCGGATTAGACCTGAGATTAGAGCTGAATTTGGAACGCGAAGATCCCTTGTTTGAAGCCAGCATTGCTGTCCTTAGATTTTCTTGCTCTACGACGCACTCTACAGCTCATTGTCTCCCTGATAGACAATGTTTAACGGTCCATCATTAAAAAATACTAGCCGAAGTAAGATTGTGCATTGTGTAGTAAGATTGGCTCTGAGTTTTGAAGCCCAATGAGGCTTGATCCTCTCTACCAATGAATAAAGACGAGAAAGCGAGAAACGAGAAAGTTGTAGCAAGTATAAAGCGGCTTCAAATGAGACAATTTCTTATTTCTTAAGTAATTTTGAGCGCTTTGATATCGTAGTGCATTACCGATACTGACAGTTCAGTCAGCTATACTGGATATACTGACATCGTGAGTTCCAGTAAAATAATGACTTTGCTTTTGTGTTGGATCCAACGATCAGATACGAAAGTAACGATGCCCGAGTCAAGCGGAGAAGGTCCACGAAGAGAAATGGAAAATCTAGAAGAAGTATATTCCCCATTTCAAGGAAAAATTTAGAGACCAGTTTGGAGAAAGGGTCTACAGGGTGCAGGGTCTGTGATTTGGCTCATACCAAGGGAGTAATCCAACTTTTTGGGCAACGTTGGCATCAGCCTCGATGACTTGCTTTTAATTGTGGAGGGTTATTACTGTGGACTCCCTGCACTTGCACGGGTGAAAATGTTTTATGTGTTTATTCATGTTTTTGCAGATTTATACAGCACTCAAACATCCCTGACTAGTTTCTGTCACTGATGAGGTACCTGAAATTATTTTCTTTTTTTTTATTATCATTATTTTTGTTCTATAACCAAATCGGTTTAAACAAAATTCTGATCGGTACACTGTGTCGATTAGAACTCAATATCGTTGAGCAATGTTGCTTCTTTGAAGTATTTCTCTCTCTCTCTCTTATGTTCATTTCGACTAGTCTATAGAAAGAATTTCAGCTTCTTTAAAAATCCTGTTAAATTAGCTAAGGAAATGTCACATTTTTAAGAAGCTTTTTTCAGAAAAAATGTCAATAGATCTCAAGGCTAAAACAAAATAAACAACTCTAAATCAAATTGAAAGGGTAGTTTATTGAAGAAGTGTTTCATTAAAAGTGGTAAAATGGTTTATAGAGAGTTGTATTGATGTGCTGGACTGGGCTTTGGGATGTTTTAAACTATAAAAAGTGAGTGGGGATTAAATTAGATTGGTGTGGACTAGTTTAGCCGTTGCGGCCCATACAAAGAGAAACGTTTACATACAAGTCCTTTTTACAAAGTGAAGAAGTGAGATATATTTGTGATGAGTAGTCACTCCTTACAACAATATAACATCATTATTGCACACGCACACCACAAAATGCATACATGAACCAGTCTACACATACGACTTTGGTTCTAATTAAAACGACTAACAATTCCATTTAGATATTGCTCTCTCACTTACTCTGTCTCTCTCTCTCTCCATGTTCATGCCTTGTACAATCTTAAACCCATTCACTAATAATATGCCATTAAAGTGATGGTTGCCATGTAAAAGCATGTCTGAATCTCTGGACTATAGTAATAATATGAAGGAATTGTTATCTAGGCGGGGTTTTGTTACAAGAGGGATGAGGTATATTGCTTCGTCTCTCGTGTTCTGTTCGTTAAAGAAGAGCTTTCTATCCTCTCCTTTGTGTTAACACTCCCTGGAATGTTCAACTTACCTGAGGGCACCTTATTGATTGAGGAACTTATGTTTAAACATTATCAACCATATAGTAAATTCCATAATATAATATAATATACTTGATCATTACTTAACCAAAGAATTTTAGTAATTTTAATCGATTTTTGATAAAAGGTTTCAGATTTATATGATAAAGGTTTTAGATAGACCGACATACATACTTATCAATTTCTAAAAACCACTTTTTTAGTCTCAGAGGATTTCATAACGTTTATTTTAGATAGTAAATTCGTTTTCGTTAATTTCACACGAACGCAACAATTCCACTTAGTAATTGAATAAACAGTCGTATTGTTGAGAAACTCTTCCCAACAGCGCTCACAACTGATTGATGTTGGCCCGATAACTGTCGCTCCAGCGCTACTTTTTCCACTCAGCTCACCTTACCCCACTAGTCGCTCGCTCAGTCATAAGGAACAATGTGCTATAACTCTATACATAAACTCATCAATTCCGAGCTAGAATGAGTCTAAAAAAAAAACTACTCAAAAAAAACTGAGAATAAGAAATCACAAATCTACAAATAATTCTCAAGAAGTCTACAATACAATTCTTAAGGTGGCTACAGACTATGCATGCATTCGCGATTCATGATGCGCGATGCCTGAACTCGTCCAGTTCGTAGTAATTCGCAAACAGAGCATAACAGACTATGTGTTTGTTCAAGATTCGTATCGTGATGGCGTGATTTATCCATGTTCATTCGCAGTTTCAAATTAGTTCACAGAAATTTCTGAGCACGAGCAAAGCCTATATATTAATTATTTTAGTAGGTACATGTTTATTATTTTTAAATTATATGTAGATATTTCTGCTCTGAAAATATGGAGAGTGACGATGATCTGGCAATAGCTAGTTCTGTTTTTATAATCATGGCGCAAAAGAAGAAGAAGTTTTTAAACAAACGGAAAAACGCAGATAGTGGAGTGTATTACTATTAAAAAATAGAGACATGTAATTATTAAGTTCATACGATTCATTCTCAGGAGTCAGTTCTATACGAAAAAGCGTTCATCTGACCACTCGTATTCTTGCCTGTTATCTTCTTCGGCCATTGTTTATTTATCCTTTAAAAAAAAAAAAAAAACAAGAACGCGGAATTAAATGTAAACATAACCCTCTCGAATAAACTAGCGCGCCCAACGAAGGACGAATTAACTATGAACACAGCCCGAACTTCGGCGAATCAGCGCTTCGTGTTGATGCGCAGCCTTTGATATTCGTCAATTTACCGCTCTTAAGAGCGAATTACTGTGCACACAGGAATCATGTTGTTTACGAATCGATTTTTAACAACAAGTCCCTACACACTATTCGTGAACTGCCCGCGATTCACGTATCGTGCATCACGAATCGCGAATACATGTATAGTCTGTCGCCACCAAAAACGAGGTTTATAACAAGCAACAACTATGTGGAAGTAATCAACTAAAATTTCTAAAAAAACTTCTCTAACAAGGAAGGCGCGTTGGTCCCGGATTCGACTCAAAAAATGTTTTCATTTTATGAGCCTCTACAGCAGTGACTGCCCGGAATGTATAGTTTGATTCTATAGCTAGAGAGAACACTGCTCGGAGGCCGGCAGTGCATTGAGAAGGCTCGGGAGCGAGGCACAATAGATCTATCAGTTGCAGTGCACGATCCCCTAAAAGAATTTAACTCTCTCTGTCAAGAAGCCCTTCTACTGGGGCCCTTTACAAGTTCTGCACAAGCCAGCTGATACTCGCATGATAGAATAACCAAGTGGTCACCAATGCTACTATACTACGCTACCAACACCATTCTTTAAACTTTTTGTTAAACTATCTTCTCACCAATTAAGAAATATAATCTATGAGTTAAAGCATCAATAGTAATGGATCCATCATTCCTCTTGACCATTTTTTGGTACATGTACCGTCGAAGCGATATTTAGTATATGTATTGGGCGTCACGCTCAGCATTATGGGAACCATTCAGGTTAAGGGCTTCTTTGCGGATGGGTATGCGCGAGACATCAGGGACCGCCCACCCTGAGTGCCTTTTTTTAATAAAAATCCTCTTGACCATTATAATGGGTTTATGATGGAGAGAAAATGGTTTGGTTTAGATGAATAAACTAGAAGTGAAGTTGAACACTGTACAATATGTAAGCAACACTGACTGCCTGGCCTTTACACTAAAATAGATGATGGAGAGAAAATGAATGAATGGGATCCAAAGCAGAGAGAAAGAGAGAGACAAAAATGACAGGACCACTCTCTCTAGCTTAGGCCGGACTAAAGTGGGAGAAACTGCTTAAATACAGCGACGGGAGAGTATTCAGGAAATCTTATAGCAGAGTTCATACAGCAGTCACTACGCGTCATCAACCTTTTTCTTTACCACTCTCTCGCATTCTATATATTTTAGTATAAAGTCCAGGCAGTCAGTGTCACGAACAACATTACACAGTGTTCAACTTCACTTCTACTTTATTCATCTAAACCAAACCATTTCACTCCTTCACAAACCCGTTATAACCATCACCATTCCCGTCTGTACAATGTAGGTCCCGCATTATCTATTATGTCAGCACCACTGCCAGTGTAAATCGGGTGATTTTAAAATGTTTGTCACAAAGTGAGTTGAGAGCCTGAATATCCACGATGTCTAGGTGAAAATTTGCTTCTTACTTTTAAAATAAAAGGTTGACCATCATAAATATTCATGGTAAATTTTAAATTGTAAAGCGTTACATTCCGAACGTTTTCTTATATTATGCAAAAGTAAACATTAGAAAAGAATGAATAAAAATAAACTTTCAAAAAGGCGGCGAAAATAAATCATTCCATCACATACCCCACATTTGGAGTATATTTTCAAAGAGGAAAACTGTATAAAAAGAGAAATGTATATATTTTTTAGAAGTTACAAAGAAATGTTACTAAAGTGTCTTGAGTGCATAAAAAATACAAGAAATATATAGAAATGGATTTCAGCAAAAGAAAGAAAATGATAAAGAAAAAAAAAGTCGAAAGTAAAAAAAAAAAAAAGAATGG
The DNA here is from genome assembly GCA_011037195.1 of Triatoma infestans. NCBI lineage: Eukaryota > Metazoa > Arthropoda > Insecta > Hemiptera > Reduviidae > Triatoma > Triatoma infestans. The sequence continues at coordinate 34,888 of JAAEAF010002728.1, read as the reverse complement.
CAATGCTGCCAACACTACCCACACTTCGCTAAACTTCCAGTCTTGCCAAACTACATTAAAAATAAAAATAAAATAAGAAAACCAAAACTTTTCTATTTTCAGCTGCCCCCCAAACTGAATCTCCTTCTATTTCTTTCTTTCTTTCCTGACATCAGATCTTTGAGTGAATAAGTTTTTAATCAATTCTTTTTGAAAAATCTTTTTCTTTCCCTCCGGTGGGGGGGGGGAGTTAAACTTTAATGAAAAATTAATGGCTTTAACTTTGATTCTAAGAAAGTTTTTTTTGAATTTAATAATTGCAATATTATTTTTTTTTAATCACGATCACAAAAAAAAATATATTATATGTTGCCCTATCTGAGATTTTTTTTTCCATAATTATCTGCTTCATTTTTAATGGTCTTCAATCAGTTTCTGAAATTCACTTATCATCAGAATATTGTAGGAAAAAGTGTGAAATTATCTTCTGACAATAATTTTTTATTTATATGTTCATAGTATGGTTAATGGTTTACATCGCATATTTTTTTTTTTTTATTATGAGATTGGAAAAAATCTAGGATGTAATATTAGAAAACTTCCTAATGGTGCTTTATTACAATTATATTTGACAAATTTTCTGTAAGTATATAGTTTTCAAATTTTAAATTATTAATTGCCCTTAACATTAATTATAGTAATCTATAAATTAATAATAGTAATCTATAAATTAATAATAGTAATCTATAAATTAATAATAGTAATCTATAAATTAATTATAGTAATCTATAAATTTATAATAGTAATCTATAAATTAATTATAGTAATCTATAAATTAATAATAGTAATCTATAAATTAATAACAGTAATCTATAAATTAATAATAGTAATCTATAAATTAATAATAGTAATCTATAAATTAATAATTGTAATCTATAAATTAATTATAGTAATCTATAAATTAATAATAGTAATCTATAAATTAATTATAGTAATCTATAAATTAATAATAGTAATCTACAAATTAATAATAGTAATCTATAAATTAATTATAGTAATCTATAAATTAATAATAGTAATCTATAAATTAATTATAGTAATCTATAAATTAATAATAGTAATCTATAAATTAATAACAGTAATCTATAAATTAATAATAGTAATCTATAAATTAATAATAGTAATCTATAAGTGGAAGGAATCTGAACTCATACTTCCCAGAACTTTCCTAAAATCAAATTTCCCGGAGAAAGTTTTCAAATAAAAAGATAAGACTGTAATATATATATTTGTATGTATGTGCATATATATATATATATATATATACACATATGTCTGTGCGGCCGCGCTCGTGTATGTAAAATACTAAATTATTGCAAATGTACTTGTACATTAAAACTCCACCTACTTTTCTGCTAGCATTTCAATTTGGGACTGCACTACTCCTTCACGCAAAGAACTTGCATCCTAATTGCACAGTTTTATAATTTTCAAGGTGCCGTCCTATTAGAAAAATGAACCAAAGATTGGAAAAGACCGTAATTAGATGCTGCAACCGTCGACAGGTTGAAGGGAAACGCTTACCAAAAACCAACTCTGCTAATTTTACCAGAGTCAAGCGTCAATGAGATATCCGCGAAAGTGTTGTCTTGTTGTAGAAATAGCTTTATTTCATTTTAATTAAAAAGTGGTATCTTGTTTTTATCATTTCATAAGCTCTTTCTAATTGATCTTTTAGGTTTCCATGGCCATTTTTATGTTAAACACTTGTGTTTCCTAGTTGAGATCGGGTCAGTGGTATGCTAGAAACTATTAGGCTCCATTTGGATTCATTGCTTCATTAGCTTTAAGATGTAACGAACCTGAAGAAGCTCATTGCAATATAGACGAAATGTCGGTCTCTAGTAAACCAAATGACGCGATCTCAACTGGGAAAGTCATGTGTTTTTCTATCTAGCAGTTCAGTCTAAAGTAGAGATCCTACAACCACCTAGAGCAAGTGCAAGACCATCTTTATAGTTACACTAAACGCAAAAAAACGCAAACTATGATATTTTCTTCCCAAATCTATCTTGTCTAAACTTTGGTCTAAATAGCTTTGTGGGTGCCTACTGCTTTAAGTTTGTTTGGAATTTTTCAAAAACATCCACATTTCATCAATTGTAATCAGTCTTTTCCAAGACAGGTCATCTTTTTGGATTTTGTAATATTTTTACACCCATCGACCAGTTGTTTACCTTGGATGTGATGTTGGTTTTAAATTCCGGACATTCAACGTCCTCAGATAGTGGTGGCTTATCGTAGCGTATGAAGCTACCTACTATGGTAGCGAATGGTCGCATACAGAAGCTACATTACACAATCGAGGACGATCAGCTGAATGACAACCTTTCAATCTATTAACTTATCTTCACCCATAAATTGACTTGGAGGGGAAAGGCATATAAGTATTAGAGCGGTTTCCCTCACCACTACTTACACTTTTCCTTTTTCTCTATTTGAATACTCTTAGTATTCCTAATTACCGCCAGAAATATAATGCCAATTATGACACAACACGATAAAGTAATCACAGTTAAAATGAATGGAAATTTAAATTTAATTTAGGTTTAAATTTAAATTAGGTTCTTATTAATCTTATAAATATTCACAAATATGAGTTTTTGTAATGTCATTTATTCACAAATTTTTCTTAAGCTTTGTGGTTATGAAATTTGCTCATGAATTAGAATGTAATTTGCATACTAGTAGGTTGTTTCAGTATCAACTTTAGAAATCTTTTAATTTCAATAAATCTCTAAAAGTAGAATAATTAATAACAGTGAGAGAGAGAAAGCGAGTGAGTGAGAGAGAAAGAGCATAATTTTACTTAAAAGAAAGTTAATTTGTTATTAAAAACTATTAATTAATTAAAATTTATAAAAATTAAACTAAAAAACGTAGATAATATCAGCGCACAATCTAATTATACTCATGATAAATAAAAATAATCATAATTCAGCAATTATTTTATCAATGAGAGAGTGAGATAGATAAAGAGAGATAATCAATATAGAATTGAATTCTGCCAAACAGATGGCTATGCTTATTTTGCATTATATATACAGGTACGTATTTAATGACAAATGTGTTCAGATATGTAATCTTTATATACCTCCTCTATTCGCCAATATATCGAGACTGCTGCAATACCGCGGCCATTGCACTGTGAACTTAAAGCCGTTATTTTATCCATGATATGTTTGGACAGAACAAATTTATTGTATGTGTATGCTACATGCTAAATATGTTCAATCTGTACAATTTGAAAATTTATTACATTGATTTATTTAAAGATTTCCTGATGATTCTACTGTTTTTATGTTGCCCCTGGAATATTTATTCTTGCATCATTATACAATTTCAATGAAAATACATACAGTTTCTAAAGTGGAAAGATCAGTTTTTTAAAAAAAAATGTAATTATTATAATGAATTTCTGGTTGAACTTAATTTCAACTTTGTTAATACTTTATATTTGATAGGGATGATAGTTGTTGGAAAGTATAAATAGTAGGTTGATTTGAAATACTTTGAATGAACAACAAATTGATTTTACGACACTACTTACATCAAAGAATTAATTTGTACTTTAGAATTTGAACTATACTTAACCAAATTTGTTGATTACGAAGTTGAAAGAAAGTCACGCTTGGTTGTTGAACAGTAGTTTACGGAATAATTTGTTGAGTAATAAGTACACAAAATTGAGTAATGCTGGATACATTTTGATAGGATATATTTGAGTCCATCAAGGCTAGCCTTGTTTTCTTTCCTTGTTCCTGACCAGTTTCAGATATTCTACTCCAAAATTAGAATTTGGTGTGACAAGAATGTATGGAAACGTTTTTACATCCAGTCCTTAAAGTTCTTGTTACATACTAGATCATTCGTCTCATTTATGTAACTGAAAGTGTAAAAAGTGGAAGCCTTCTACATTATCTTGTTAAACAAAACTTAGAAGATGAGTGAAAAATCCGAAACCAGTTTTCAAAACAAGAAAGTGACTATAGACAGTCCTATATAACATGGTGAAATTCTATTAAACTATTTTTCAGATTCAGAAGTTAAAATATGGGGGAGGGGGGATAATTTCCAAGTTAATTTGTATAGCGGAAATACATTAGTTTTACAATATATACGTTCGGAGAAATAAATTGTAATTTATTTTGAAATTCTAAGAATAATCCAGAAATGAATTGAACTAATTCTTCAGCTTCATAAATTTATTTTTCTTTATTGCGTGTTTTTTTAATTGAACAATTGCATTTCATCTTACACAACATTGGAAAAGCTCTACATTTCAGCAATTAGCTTGCCTTTTTCAAGAGTAATAATATCCTACAATAAAAAATGTTTATCTGTTTTGTTGGATATTATTACTCTTGAAAATTGCCAGCTAATTGAAACGTAGAGATATTCCTATATTGTCTAATATGAAATACAATTTTTCAATTAAAAAAAAAAAAACACACACACAATAAAGGAATATAAATTTGTGAAGTTGAAGAATTGGTTCAAATCATTTCTGGATTCTTTCTAGAATTTCAAAATACTTATTGAAATCATCATCCTAAATCATAGCAATATTGAAAAATTATAATTTATTTTAGGTATATTTTTGAAAATCTTCAATCCTTTTATTTTAAGTGTTTATTTACTAGTTTTCGACTAGAGGAATCTAGACTTCTTCAGGGAACTATGGAACTGAAATATATTTGGTGTGTTGAGTTGTTGTGTGTTTGTAAGTAGTAGCTGGTGTAGCACGAGCGGTTTAGTAAAAGAAGCTTGTAAGTATATATGTTTAAGAGAGAAGTATTAGTAATAATCAAGAGATCACCACTGTTTTTAAAAATAAATATATTATTCTCTAAGCAAATTTAAGTACTTTACAATATCACAACTATATCTTAATAAATCAGATGTTTATCTAGAATAAAGGCAAATCACTATCACTGGCATTGAGTTTAAGAGAGCGATTCCTGAAGCATGTGTTCTTTCTGGCTTGAATCTCTGTTCAGACTGTATTTCTTCTATCTGGGTTACCCTTTTGCCACCAAGCTCGCATTTTTCTTATAATTTTCTTCAATTAAAATAGATATAATTTCTTGCAACGATTAGAGGTAGATACAGATTTTAAAGTATACAGTTATAATATATACAATTATTATTAGAAATAATCAATAAATATATATATTTATAAAGTGTAAAATTTGTATAGATTTTTAAATCTATATATTGTGAGTGTGTGTTATTGGACCAGACTAAGACGACTAAGTTCCTTGGAGAATAAATACAAAATCAATGAACTGAGGATATTCACTAATATCCCAATAAAATGACAATAAATCATCTAGTCCATGACATCCATCCAAAAATACATTTTTTCCTTTATGTTAAAAAAAAAAAAAAAAAGAAGAAATTATCCAAACAATACTGACATTTGTTCGTTAAGTTTTTGTCAAAATAGAATGATGAATTTGCTTTCTACCAAAAAACTTTATTGTATATATAACACACAAAGTTTGGCTTTACTTAAGTTAAGACTTTACGCTTATACTTTTGTTAAACTTTTATTATAATTTATAAGAAAACTTTTATATATTATTCAGTAAAATTTTGATTTATTACAGAAAATAATATTAAGTTATAATAACATAGTTTCAATACATAGTTATAATTATAGTTAATAAATAAAATTGCATTTTTTTTTTTGTTAATATTACGAGAGTGGAAACAAAATGAAACGGTTTGATATAGAAATGAACAGATTTTATGATTCTTTATCTAATCAATATGGTCACTAAAAATTTTGATCTCATACCAAACTCAGATTTTTTTTTTTTTTTTTTTTTTTTTTTTTTTTTTTTTTTTTGGCATTGACATGTTTATCATTCAGCCATATATGCTTATGCGTTATAGAACTGACTACATAATTATTGCCTCAAACATTCATTCACGGATCTAACCTAATTCATTCATGCAAATAAATACAAACACGCCAATAAATACATTCGCACGATTAGCTCTAAAACCTAACGCGACTCATTCATACTAACACCCAGACCAACATTCATACGGTGGGGTGGAGTACTCGATATTCCTCGCACCCCTATATACTTAACCTAATATATTAGACCTAAAATATATTTACACTATATACAGAAAATATATACATACTATGTACAAATGGATTGGTGTACTCGATATTCCAACCAATCCCGTAATACTTAATCCTAATCGTATACACTCACCTTTCATTCTCAAACACACAAACAGACATACTTTTACTACCTACAATCATATTGTCTAGCCAGTTCTATTAATTCACTCAACACATAAGCATTATTAGAAAATATAATGTCTTCATAACGGAAAGGGGCCTCCAAATATTTGTATAAAGTTCTAAAAATTACATCTCTTTTATCATTAAACTTAGGGCATTCCATTATTATATGTTTAAAGTCTTCATGCGTATTACATAGACTACAATGTGGGGAGGGTCTGACATTAATTTTATATAAGTAGGCACCACAAATGGCATGGTTTGATCTCAGTCTATTAATCGTCATATACTCAGAATTCAATTTCAACTTAATAAGTCTATCTTTTTGTCTTTTTTTTATTTTTTTATTTTAAAGAAATAGCTTTTATGAAAGAATGAAACAAAATGGAATAGTAATCCACGTTTACATTTAGTTAAAGAAATAAAAATACAGTTTTTTTAGCAGAAGGTAAAAGATTATATATATATATATATTTGCTGACGTAGAAGGGATTGTATAGGATCTAAAAGTTAGAGGGGATAAAGAGGGGGGGGGGAATATGTGGTAAAGTACTTGTCCCTTACATACAACGTAAACATGATATTTTTACAAATCCCCATGAGATATTTTCCAGTTAGGTGGTTTCTTCTCTGCTGTTGTACAAGGAATAGAGAGTAACGAACATATGAACAGGATTTTGCAGAAGGGTACATATATCAGTCAATACCAGCTGAGAAAGGTATATTCTTCACATGGACAGATCAATCTAACTGATAACAACTGGAAAGGAAAAAATAAATAAATAAATCTCATTGTTTTCTTCAATATATTTGTAATTCAATTATGATATTAATGGCTTAATATAATTTGTCTTATTGGACGTATATTGCATTAGAAATTAGAGACACATTGGTCCATTAGCTTTAGGGTGTTAATAATTAAGAGATGCTTTACTACATTAAGAGGAGCTTCGAAGTATCGAGTATTCATAAGGAAGTTATCAGTCTCATAAACTTTGGATTTTACAAAATAAATTATTTTTCAATCAAATAAAGAAAAGTTTTGTCCAACAATTAATATTTTTGGATATGAAAAGAAATACATCAATTACTTTTACAAACAACCTCCCGCACATATACGAGGTGTGTAAATTAAGTAATGAGACTGATTTTTTTATCTTTTTTTTATTCAAATAAAATTACAATTCAACATTGTCCCCTTCAAAGTAACTACCTTGGAAAGCCACACAACGCTGAAGACGATTCTGCTGGAACTCGGATACTGGAATAGACTTCAGTTGGTCGGTTACGGCTGTTTGAATATTCTCCAATGTTCCAAAATGACGTCCCTTGAGGTGATTTTTTAATTTGGGGAACAAAAAAAAGTCACATGGACTCAAGTCGGGTGAATAAGGAGGCTGAGGAGCCACAGGAATGTTATTACTGGCCAAATACTCATTAATGTGAAAGATTTTTCGGAACCATTTTTGCACAAATTTTTCTCATCCCCAATTCATTAGTCAAAATTTGATGAACGGTTGTGTGAGTCAAATTCAACTCTTCGCCGATCATTCGGACTGTCAAACGGCGATCTGAACGCACGAGATCGCGGATTCTGCCAACATTTTCGTCGCTTCTTGAAGATGAAGGCCTTCCGCTGCAAGGCTCGTCTTCAGTTGATTCCCTTCCTTTTGCAAACGACTTAAACCACCTAAAAACCTGTGCTCTCGACAAAACATTGTCTCCATAGGCCTGGCACAGTTTTTCAAACGTTTCCGTTGCACTGTGCCCAAGTCTGAAGCAAACCCTGATAGCACAACGTTGCTCGTAATTGATGTCACTCATTTTTAAAACGCACTGAAAAAACCTTGCTCCAAAAAAAGTCACTACGGACAGTGCAACAACTCTAGATTTTCAAATTTGCACTGGACGTGTATCAGATGTTTATTTGCCCTACCACGCATGCGCCGCGTCTCCAGTGTTGCCAGATCGAACACTAGAAAATCAGTCTCATTACTTAATTTACACACCTCGTAATTTACTTTAATACCTTTTTGTTATAATTTTATATATTCTTCAACTAGGGGAACAAAAACCCAATGTGAAAATCACTCTACTATCTCTTACAGCTATTATTGCAATAGTGTAGTTGACAAATTTACTTAAATGGAATTTTTACCCAAATTTAGTTGACCGTAGCAAGACATATAAGGCGATAAGAGTCATTTCACACTAAGCCCTCTGTCGGTTAAATGGTGCCGGGTTCCCGATCCCGTCACAAAAGGCATTTCACATTTACTCGGCAGTAGGTTATTCGACCCCACTCTTGCGATCAGTTTAGTTCTATTTTTTCCGTTATTCTATTCGTCCGACTGCTGGGTAAGTGTGAAATAGAGTGTGTCTTATAGAGTTTTTACCTGAATTTGGCTACATATAGACAGCGCAAAAAAAAAATGTAACCTACAATACAGATTCTTTAAACACTTCCTGTTAAATAAAATTTCCGGTAAAATATTTTAAATAAAAGTTGAAGTTCATAAAAGTTACAGTTAGAATTCAATGTTTGAAAAAAATTATTTGGATTCATTTTCAAGAAAAATTCGGAATCATATTTGGGAAAGTTGCACTTTTGGTGCTGTTCTACAGCCTTCGCCAACAATTTTTTTTTTCGTAATCTGGCGTAAAGACACTTATTTCCTGTGAAAATAGAATTTCGCAAATTCTACACAATCACAGTGCTTCACCTTATAACAGTACGGAATGTAATAATTGAGTCACATAGGTTATGGTAATTTTAGACTTGTCAATTGATATTTTATACATAAAAAAAATATATATATATTTCGGAGTTCTAATACTTTTTTTTTGTAATAATACATTTTTTTCTCATGTTCCTTTTTAAGGCATCTTCAGAATATTGCCTTGCTACACTTCAGTATGTATACTAGTTTATTTTGCAAACCTGTCTTCGCAACCTGAGGGAACGTATTTATTTTATTAATATGTGAAACACATGATATAAGAAAAAATGCTAATAATTTTTTTTTGTGTGCATTAGATATAAAAAAAAGGTATTTAATATTTTTTTGATTTTTTTTTTTTTTAAAAAAAAAAAAAGCTCATTCATTATGTGTTATTAAACAGAGATCCAAAATCTTTCCGTTATTGGCAATTTTAAAGTCAAAGGGTAATGAAAGTATTTATTTTTATGTTTTTTATAAACCAACTATTTATTTGTACTTTAATTAAAGTTTTCAAAAATATTGTTTCCATCTCTAAATACTGATTATTAGACTAGTCAAATAATAAAATTAAACACAGTAACTTTAGATAATTAATGATTTAGTTAATGATATAGATAATATAAAGCAGCAATAATAATATAAAATTACTGTAAATAATAATACTGTAAAAACTGTAAATAATAATAAAATTTTCAAAGAAGCTAGGTAGAAAAGTATTTAAAGATTAAAAAAGTCAAAACACAAATATTCAGAAGAAGGATTGAAATGATTACAAACATCTGCAAAAAGTATTGTTGAAAAATAACAATAAATTAATAAGGAAATTAAGAAAAGATAGTTGTTTAAATGGGAAACTTATTTTTTGTTGTATGTAACTTTAACTTTATTTAGCCATGTGACGGGTTTAGCAGTTTCTTAAAAAGGAACAGCATTTCAATTATTATGGATGGTACAAGATTTTTAAAAAGTAATCACAAGGAATGTCAGAAGCATATTGACCTATAAGTGTGCCAATATTCACAAAACCAGAACTATTATTATTAATAATAATTATCACTCATTGCTAATAATATTATTTATATATAAAATCTTATAAATATATTTACTGCCAGCCATAAACAACTGTTAATAAATAATTGAGCCTATTTTAAGCAAGCTCATAGTGTGTTACAAAACAATAGCCGAATAAACGATGCAGGAATTATTCATCAATTCCTAGAAAATTTAAATTAAATTCACCTGTTACATTTTGTAAAATCGTTTTAGACGCTGAATAACACAAAATAAGAAAACAAGATGACATGAAGACTGTATATATTATATTAGCCATATTAATAAAGGTATGTTAAAATATACTTCATTATTAATAACTGTAATTGTTGAAGTTATTGATATAATCAATATTTTGATAAATTACTGATAATGTCAGTAATAATCTACACATTCATAAGAAAATTTAAGGGTATCTCTTCATCTAAGAAGAGCAGATGTACATAGAACTTTTTATATTAAGATCTAAATATAATATTAGATCATAAATCTCAAATATCCGTCTCAATTCTCAATAATCTGTAGGTCTCGAAATGGGGCCTCCAGATATAGTACATGTTCATAACTCTAGAATACTATTTTTATTTGCACAATCCATAGTTCTATTAGGAATAAGATAAATTTGGTTGAATAAAACTCACTGGTAAAAATAAACTTAAATGGTACTTTTTAAGTCAAGCAATGAAAAACTTTTCTTATTAATGAATATTTTCGTTTATCTTTTAAGTTTTTATTTATTGCCTAATTTTTTAAAATGGAATTCAAAGAGGATTTTGTTTAATTTATAGTATTATTTTCATAAGTTTAGGAAGAATGTAATTAATGGTTCGGCCAGCAAGCATTTAATTTGTTTCCATAATTTTTCTTTCAATTTTGGTTACATATATTGATTTTGATATTATGTTTTAATTAATTTTAATTTCTTGCAAAGCATTCAAAAAAATATAAAGTCTAATTTTTTAAATTACATTGTATTAACTCGGAACATTTAACTGTTCCATTTCTTCTTCTGTTCGTGTAGTAAAATTTTTCCTTTTCAGCTGCGGTATAAGTAAAGTTTCATCGACACAAACTTCACTTGGTGTAAATAAAGTGACAATAATACCAACCAGAACACTAACTAAAAATCCAATTGGCATAATAAGATGAAAGGAAATCCGATAAGGATATGCTAGATCTTCAGAGAAAGTTACTGGAAGATAACCCCGATATCCCATTGTTGTCATGCTGAAACATTATTTTTCCTCTGTTGAAATATTTCAAAAATATAAATATAAACAGAAAATTAATACAAGGTGGTATACTAACTTTAAATTTAGATGTTCAGTTATATTTTGAGAACAACCTTCGATACTGACGATTTTTGTGCTATAACTAATTTTACCAGAATCTACGGCTGTCTGTATTCCCAGACCTAACCATATTGACACTGTAGTCCCTACTAGCCCACCTATTATAGCAGCCTGTAATAAATAACAAGTGAATTAGTGACAAGATAACAATGGCACAGGGATGCATTCCTTTGTATCATGCGCTTATTTTTATCTATAGCAACAGAGTAATAGAAAATGCATTTGTCTGTAATCTTAAACATCATCTTATTTAATTTTATGAAAGTTCAATGGAATAAATACCACTCAAACTGAAATTCGCGGATCAGTATGGATCTAACATATTTCATATAAAAATTTTTTATATTCTATATTTACATTACTGTAAAGGGTATCTGACTTTTTTTTAAAGATGGATAAAAATAAAAAATGTAAACAAAAAGGAAAATATAACTTGAACTTTGTATAAATAAATAAAAAATATTGTATATAAAATATGTATAAATATAAAAGAAAATATTTATATTAATATTTAGTTATTTCCTTGCATTGTAAAAAAAAAAAAAAAATTATTTAATTTTTTATTTTTATATACCTTCACATAATACCAACCAAAAACTTATTTTGATAAATTTCTTGATATACACAAATTATTCCTTTATTAATTATGTTAAGGGCGATAGGACAACAAAAATGTAAAACCTGCTGAAACGTTATCAAAAATATCAAGAAAAGAGAATATTATGCCATTTATTAATGAGAATAGCGAACCATGACTAAAGTGAACTAAAATGAACTATTTTCTATAAAAATATTTATTTTAGAATGTGTTAACGTATTCTGTTAGCCAAACTTCCATTAACACTTCTCCATAAACTAAACCTTAAAATGCAATTTTAAAATATTAATTTTTTAAGATTAACTCAGCTTTCTCTTACTGCAGTTAACAAAATTGTAATAGACAAAATATCAATGGGAGAAACCAAACTTAATAAAACGAGTTTTTTTTTGGGAGGGAAGCTTAATCTCCCTCACACCAATAATTCTTTAAATGAATTTCTCAGAAAAAAGTTTTAAACTAAAATTTAATGGTAAAATTTGTAATGGATGTGAGGAGATTATTAGAAAGATAGATTTAGGAATATTAAGAAATAAACTATTAGACGTGCTGAACTGATAAAATAGAAGCCCACAAGCTGCAAAGACTCTACACTGTTAGAGAATAAGGTAGCGAGGGAATAATAAAGACAGACTGGCTAAGTAATCAGAAAGCGATGTCTGTTGCGGAAGACTGTTAACAAACAATGTTCTGAACTTTTTTTATATATGAATAGAATTCTCCCTCCCTAGTCTGGCCATGCGGGGAGTAATTAATGTCTGATTCTTCGCTCTTCGGATCCTATGAATCTTTAATGATTCGGATCATATTACAAAATTCGTCCGTGTTTTTATGCAGAAAATCGTGAAAACTGAAAAAAACTTTTCAATAAAAACGCACTTCCGGTTTATTCATTTTCTTGAAACTCGAAATGTTGGCAACATATTTTTTTTTTTATTAACTTTTTTTTTTGAAATTTACAATTGCACGAAATGGTACAATAAGTAAAATAGATGTATGTAGATATGAGTGGCGTGACAGCCGTGAATGGCGGTCATCCAGCGATGAACGCCACTAGTCAAACAGTTGCCATCGGCCCTCAGCCGTCTTGGAGGGGAATGTGTTGAGAAAAGTTTAGCTGCTCAAGGATTAGGATGTGATGTTAAGTTTAATGAAATTTATTGTAGCGAATTTTGGCAAGTTCAAGGATTAATGGAAGTTAAGATCTGTTTGTATAGTATGATTGCTTACATAAAAGGGAGCGTTTAATAAGCGGCGGAGGATTTTGGATTGAAGTGTTTGTAGTCTGTTGATGTGGGATCTTTTAGCCGTCACGTAAAGCTCTAGTCCGTAAATCCATATTGGTGAAAGTAGAGATGTATACAATCTCATTTATTCTGCAGTATTAGTTTTGAGCGTTGTCAAGTAGTCTAGCTAGAGTTTGTATCGTTTGTTTAGCTCACAACGTTTAAGTCTTGTATGGGGGTTCCAAGTTAGTCTTTTGTCTAGGTATAGTCCAAGGTACCGAACATGGTCGGCTAATGGGATAGGAGTGTTGTATAAGAGTCGTTCGTTCAAGTGTAAAGATTATGTATTTAGACGTTGATGGGTTAATTTTTATGCGCCATTTTTGTAACCAGGGTTCTAGTGAGTGAAGATGAGATTGAAGATGAATTGTAGTGCGTGTCCTGGATCAGCATGTGTAGAGAGAATGGCAGTGTCGTCCGCAAAAGTGTAAATTGAGGTGTTGAGATTAGAAGGTAAGTCGACTGTGTAGAGAAAAGGAGCTAAGACGCTACTTGTGGTTGCCCAGCAAGGATAGGATAGATAGAAGATTGGGAAGAGCCTTGGGTTAATAGAAAGAATCGTTCGGAGAGATAGGAGCGGAGAATGAGATAGTATGTGCTGGGTAGAATAGTCTTAAGTTTCCTCAGGAGCTCTTCTTGCCATACTCTGTCAAAGTCCTGCGAGATGTCCAGGAATACTGCAGCACAGAATTGCTTGAGTTCTAGAGAAGTGGCGATAGTGTCTACAACGCGATGGGCCTGCTGGATTTGGAGTGACTTTCTCGAAAACCGAACTGATGATTTGGTGTGATTTTGAGATAGTTTACTATTTCCAGGAGGCGCGGCAGAAGAAGTCTTTCAAATATTTTCCCTAGAATGGAAAGAAGGGAGGTAAGAGGAAGGCAGATGGGTTGTTTTTTTTGGATTTTAGTATCATTTTAAAAGCAGAGAATTTCCAGAGAATGGGATAGTAAGTAGTTCGTAAGATGGAGTTATAGATGGTGGTTGTAAGGAAGACTATTGCTTTATTAGGTAGTTTGTGGAGGATGTGAACTGTGACTAGGTCGTAACCGAGGCTCTTTTTCGGAAGATTTTTAATGGCCTGCTTGACATGGATAGGCGTGATTGCTTTCGGAGGAATAGAAAGAGGTAGCGGCGTGTGTAAGTCGTTGTTTACTTCTATTGTACGTTGTAAGTCTTGTACTTCAGGATGTGGAATGAAAACGGAGGAAAGGTGAGTTGAAAATAAATAGCTTTTTCTTGGTCGGATTTAGCCCAGGTATTGTCAAGAGAGCGGAGAGGAGAGGAACTTGGTTGGAATTTTAATATTCGTCTAGTTGCTGTCCAGAGTGAGTTATCGTCAGTAGTCAGCGATCGTTTGTATTGTGCATATTGGTTGTTATAGTAGGTATGGAGTTCGTTTTAAAGCTGTCTGGCCAGTTTATTGAAAAGTTGTTTGTGGGAAGGGTGTCTAGTACGTTGCCAAAGAGATCTAACTCGTCATTATGTTATAAGAGTGCGGATGCGAAAAGGTAAGTTGCAAGGTAACCGTTCGGTTCGTTTAGGAGTACAGTTTGACGTCGATTGCCATAGGCTTTGTTGTATAGCAGTAGTGAATTTATCAACTGTATCTTCTAGTTGTTGAAGGGTTTTTAGAGATGTTTTAAAATCTATTTTCGTTCAAGTAAGTCCCAGGCTGTAGGCCCGTTGATAAGTGTAGTTTTGGAGGGGAAGGTTTGTGGTGGATGTCAACTGTAAGGATGACGGGGCTAGATGATAAGTCGTCTAAGGTGAATGCGTCAGTTTGGAATGTTGAAATGTTAGAGTAGATGAAAAAGTCAAGGTCAGGTGGGAAAATTCATTTAAGGCGGCCTGTGTGGAAGGGGTGGAGTTGTTCGCGATTAGGATATTTATCTCCAAAAGTGCTTGAATAGGCCGAATGAGTTCAAGAAAACAAAGCTTTAGAATAAGTTACTAACATTTAATTATCAATAAATAAGTTGTTCTTCAAACTGAAGATATGAATGATCCCAACAATTTAATTATAAAACAATACAGTAAACATCTTTTTACCTTAGAATTGGATTTCCTCCAGAATAATCCAAAATTAAAAACAAATATTACGAAACTGGCTGTAAAGCTGTTAAATGTGTAATAAAGCTGTAAATAAAAATATACTGTTAAGTAGATAATAAATATTATTTATAAGAAATGAATATAAATTGAAAACATCAAAACAAATAAGTATTATTTATAATATATTCAAGGACAATTTCCCTATTGCAGAGGTAAATGAGATCCATATTATACATCACGTTTTAAATTTATGAATCACAACATCATGCTAAGATAATCCCAACAGAAATCCTGTAAGACAGTGATCCCAGTTTTGTCACTTATTTTATAATGAGAAATATGTTAATTTCTGTCAGAATAGAGATTAATTATTGATTTTATTTAAATCGTTATGATCTCTGCAAAATAAATCATCTTTTAGTAGAGAATTCGCCGTTACTTCATTTTTCTATTGCTCAACATAATATTGACTGTATCATTCCAGTTTCCGCCACCTATCACTGAACTAAGTTATAAGTTTTTTAACCATAATAATAAAATTAATGTAATAATTTAAAAGGGTAATGAATCTATTAAAAAATATTTATTGATTTATTTTTTACAACAGCATTGAATAAGTCATATTCATAATACTTACTTGCAATATGCTACTATTTGTATTCATAGCTAACGTTCCTAAAGTAACAACAGAACCAACAATTACAACTATAGATTTCATCACTAGACTGGATTGTGCCATACTTAGTTTCCAGGGAAATATAGGTTTCACTAAATCTTCGAATATTTTTGCAGAAACACTGTTCATAATTGTAGACATAGTGCTAGAAGTATAATGAAATCTTAAATTTAAAATAAACTGATATAATATAAATCTTAAAAATATAATGATATACCTATAAGATGCGGATAAAAGTCCTGCGACAAATAAACCACCAAAGCCAGGAATATTAACAGCCTTTTCAGATACGTAATAGGTCACCAACTTATTGCTGTCTTTTAATAACTAAAATATTTATAATGAAAAACATCTTATAAATCTTAAAGTATCACTAATAATTATTAATCCAAATTATTATTACCTTACTCATGGCAGGATCACAATCATGATAAGTGGCATAAATTATCAAACCAAAGAAAACAGGTAAAATGTATAGTAGTACTTGCCCAGCACCAGTAAATATGCACACTCTAAAAATGTAAATATGTTATACTGACGCAACATTCAATTTTAGAATTACTTTGACGATTGAGGTTTAATCTGTTGCATTGTAGTATGATTGTTTATATCAGTTGTAACAAAAATTTCTGGACTGCAAGGGTTCTTTTTTATTAACAATTAGAATATGTCTATAGTACAGGTAAACAGTACACTCCTAATCCGAAAATTCATTTACTTTAAGGGTTACATGCACAGGAACCTTCAGTTTCTAATCTCATTTTTTCCATCTCTGAAAGGTATAAGTCCTTACATTAAATCTGGCAAATAATATTAATCCTGATTAGTATTATTTAGTATTTAGTATATCTATTATTTTGGAATCAACTTCGCAATGAGTCCTTGAGAAAAAACAACTTTAGAGCAACCTAAAGCTATTATTGCATTCGTGAAGATTGGAAAACCCTCCGAAGGTTCGGGGAATTGTCAATTATTAGTAAAAGTACTGTTGGCGAGCTTATCAAAAAATATATAGAGCATAAATGTTGCTCCTATATACCACAAGAAGGTCAGCTACTGTTTTTATCAAATTGTGAAGAAAACACATGTTTGCAGAATCCTGTGTTAGTGCCCCAACAGAGCTGCTTGTATATTTTGGAATTGAAGATTCTACCCCAGTGAGGATGATAATTAAAGAATTAGGCCATTCTTGAGAAAATAGCAATGAAAAAGCAATCGACAAAGAACATAATAGGAAAAAATGGTTGAGACTTGCCGAAAAAATATGTTTCATCCGATGGATGGATGTGTGGAGAAAACCTAAAACCGAATTTAATATTGGGCATGAAAAAGGAATAGCTAAAAGGTTAGCAGTATATTGGATTCCCACGCGGAGATCCCGGCTTCGAGTGCGGCAGTGGTGTCCTTAGATTTTTTCTTCCTAGGAGCCTCTATAGCTCACCGTCCGGTGATGGACAAGTTGTCAGTAACGAGAGTACACTGGCCGGCACTGCACTGAGATGGTTCGGGCGCCCATGACCACAGATGGCGTCTGATTAAAAAAAAAAAAATATTGAACACTTTAGGCCTTTTGTAAAACATGGAGCTGGTTCTGTTTAATTTGAGAATATATTTCATCTTATAGGTTTCAGTACTTGTATTCATAGAAGGTTGCAAGAACAAAATAATCTTTAGAAATATTTTGAAAGCCAGTTTAATAAAAAATGCTGAAAAAATGGGGAAGTTTTTTCCAATAAAATAGCTCATGTTAACTGAGAACAGTTTTACCGTATTTGCAAAAAATAAATCCTGATTTTTTTTAAAAAAACTGAACAATCTGAAATAGTTCAGAATTAAATAAAAGAGGCATCTATGACAGATACAATCTTAAATATAAAAATCATTTATTTACTCCATGAAATTCTGTCGAAGAGCTTGGGTCCAATATTTTATAATTGGATCCAATCATAAATAAACTGAATTATTTGACCGCATTACCGCTCTTTCTAGGTAAACTAGAGTACATTTTTTCTAAAATATGATTAACACTGAATATTATTCTAATCTACTGAACCAGTTGGAAACAAAAAATTAAGGAAAACAGGACAGGTATATGGCTAAGAAGAAGTCTGTTTTATCATACGCTCCTAGCCATAAAGCTGTCAGTGTAATGGTTGAAATTCATGAATTGAAGTTTGAGGTTGCGAAGCATGCA
Source organism: Triatoma infestans (assembly GCA_011037195.1). Taxonomy (NCBI): domain Eukaryota; kingdom Metazoa; phylum Arthropoda; class Insecta; order Hemiptera; family Reduviidae; genus Triatoma; species Triatoma infestans. The sequence continues at coordinate 16,650 of JAAEAF010002728.1, read as the reverse complement.
CCCTATCATCATACCTTGCCCCTTCAGTCTCTTCCCAAATCTAAAAAAATTCCAGGCTGGGAAGAGAAATATGGATCCAATTCCGAAGTCACCTTAAATTATTTCCAATAATATATATTTTCCATTTATATATCTTTCCAATTTATATATTTTCCAATATATATCTTTGATAATACATATTTTCCATTGATATATACTGTGGCTTGGTTCTAAAAGGGCCAATGTCAAAAATCACTGTTTTCTGTAAATGAGCATTGAAAATTTAACACTCTCTTTTGTGAGATGTAATAAAAAAACTAAGAATCCCAGGATAATGATTTTTTTTCTTTCTCAACTGTGATCAGTGATGATTAATGTACACTAATTAGGATACCTGTAGGAGCCACCGTGTATTTTTTTCTGACATTGGCCATTTTTTATGTCCAATAATAAAAAAAATATATGATAAATTCTTGTATGAGTTTGACGCTTTCGATGTATATATCTTTCACATTGTTAGACATTGGCCGTTATAGAATTAAATAGAACTCAGTGAAAAATGCTTGTAAGTTCCAATAACTCGTTTTCGTGAAAAATTGACATTGGGCCTTTTAGAACCAACCCACAGAATTTATATAAATATATGTTAATTCCATTGATAATAAATTTATTTATCTAACTTACGTTTTAGATTTTGAAAATGTTGACAATGATAAATAACGTTGCATCAGCCCTTGATTTAATGCTAGTTGAAAGACCGAAATAAAAGTTTCTGATATGAATAGAGTTGCAGGAGAATACTTCACAAATGGGCTCCAATCAGAACTGGAAATAAATTAACATTAATTGAAATTATAAATAATAATAAAAAAAAATATGTTATAAAATCTACTAATTTTTTTTATTGGCTTAGCTTTTCCCCATTTGGCCAGAGACTAGGTTACATTTAAATGACCACAAACTTTTATAATTTATATAAGCTTAATTAGAAGAATTCTGCAATTTACCGTTCCATAAAATACTCTAGTTTATTCTTCTATTTTTTTATTATCGTCATTAAATTTTTGTACTTTTTATCATTCATTAATTTTTTGTTTCTTTCAATTTATTTATTAAATTCAACAATAATAATTGTTAGAAACTTAAAATATATTAAATAAGTTTTTTTTATTTATAAACAGCAATAATAAATAAAAGAACTAACCTAATGGTAACTTTAATTGTATTTGTAATTTAAAACAAATTCATAAATTAATCTAAAAACTTCTATATTATTTGAAAAAATTATTTCTTCATAGTGAAAATCTATTAGTGTTATAGATTGGTTTCATACTTTTTTATGATTTACTTTATACAAAACTCACACAAATTCATTTTCGAAAGTTTGGCACGATCACAATATTTCCCCTTACTGCAGAAGAAAGAGGAAATATCCAATTTCAGAATGTGAAAAGAAATAAAAAGAAAATTTAAAAAGAATTGTTCATATTGATAATGTTGTTTGGAAAACCGACTTCCACTAATCTTATTTCATTCCTCTTGCTTAGAAGTTAAATGAAAACCGCTATTTAAGGGGTGTAATTTAGAGGGAATATTATTAAACATATTTCACATTCTTGGCGTATCTGGGAGTATTCGTACCTAACATTGTGAATAACAATTGTCCCATGCTTTCTACTTCTTCAAAAAGTCCAAATTCGCAGCCAAACTAGTCGTTCACACTAGTTATAAATATTGTAAATACAATGCCGTTTCCTCATCTTCCTGGCAAAATCTACTATATAGGCCGTCTCCTGCCTGGCCATTCCTGAGAGATACTGTATTCAGGTTATTTTTTAATGGTTGTAATCGTTTGACGGTCCGATAAGACTGAAAGATTCATATCCTATGAACTCTCCAGCCAAGGTGTTACCGCCTTATTTCTTTTTTAGTGGCAGCAGTTTTTACGAAATTGAGCTTCAGTAGGAAATACATGTTCTGAGGGCCCCTGAGTACGAAAAAATGATTTTAGAATGTTCCTCTCTCTCCCTCTCTGTATATAAAATTTGTGTGCGTGTGTGTGATTAAAAAATGTCTTAAAAAAGGAAGAAAAATCGCTGGAAATTCAAACTGAGTATTCTGTATAGATACCGCCATCGCGTCTAACACGAATGTTTCAGTTAAAGCCGATCAATATTACTTTACCGAATGTTTTACTTTCTCTAACTGCTGTTGGAGGAAGTATTGCGATCATGCCAGATTTTCGAAATTGTGTTTTCACCGGAAATATACGTTTTGTCCAAAAAAGTGGTTTTTAGAAGAGGATCTTTTTATATATGTGTGTGTTATGCGTGTGTGGATATGTGTGGAAAGCATATCTCAAAAATCGAAAAGTTGCAGGAAGCTCAGACTTGGTATAATTTATTTATTTATTTTTTTTTCTCGAAAACGGCCTCAACGATTTTCTTTAAACTTGATATATCAACTACACATACAAAGAGCTACAACTTTTATTTTAAACATTTCTCCGGGAAAATTCATTAAGGGCCCTTTTGGAGAGGGAGTAGGGTTATGGTTTCCTATAAAGTGCTATTTTAGTTTATCACACAATTCTATCATCTAAATAATATTAATTAGAATTAAATATGTTGTCAAAATCCAGAGTTTGATGAAAATCGGATGACCGGAAAAGTGCTTTACTGAAAATAGTTTTCAGTTTTCTATTATTTTCTCTAAAACGGCTCCAACGATTTTCTTAAAACTTGATATCATCAACTACACTGGGACATTTCTTCGGGAAAATTCATTTGAGGGCACTTTTGGGAGAGAGGTGATGGTTTCCTCTAAAGTGCTATTTTATTTCTACAATTCTGTCAACTAAATAATATTAATTAGAATTATATAAGTTGCGAAAATTCTTCCCAGTTTGAAGAAAATCGTTTGAGCAGAAGTGCGACTTCACTGGATAGGCTTTTAGTTTTTTGTGATTTTCTCCATAAAAATGCTGACGGTTTTAAGACCTAATAAGAATTGTATGTGTGAAGAAAATTTGCCATTTCGTAGTAAGAGAAAGTCGTGTGAGCGAGCGTTTCACACCGGATTTTTTTTTTTTAGTTTTTCGCGATATTCTCAAAAATTGCTCCAATGATTTCATTTAAAATCAGTATACTACCAAATACATACATACTTATCAATGCGCCCTTTCTGGTTGCTTCACCGCCCTCTTTCAAGGGATCAATTTTTGTTTTATCTCTACATTGACAATTTGTAAGCCGCATTTAAATGCACTACACCCTTGGAAGTACCGCTTTGAGCTTGTTCAGCATTTTAATCATTAACCTTCTCTTCTTTTACTTTCACCTGTACACGGTTAAATTTGTTCTTTTGCTTTCATTATTGTTTTGGGAGTGCCTTTACTTTTATTTTGTAATTATGTATTTTCTTTTATACTTATGTTTCCTTCTCCTTTTCTCGTTTTTGGGTGTATAATTATTACTATTAATTCATCTTTCTACGAGTGTATTGTTCATTTATTTGCATTTTTTTTTTAATTTAAGGCGCCTCAACATCTTTAGTCATTGGCGCCCGGAGCCTTCTCAGTGCACTACCGGCCTCCGGACAGTGTTCTCTTGTTACAGACAACACTGTCCATCACCCGCTGTAGAGGGTTCCTAGCAAGGAAAAATCTAAGGGTAGTCAGCTAGACTCGAACCCGGGTCCTCCGCGTGGGAGTCCAGTATGCTACCCATTTAGCTATTCCCTTCCCTTTTATTTGCATTATTGTTCTTATTTTTACTTCAACCCTCCAGCAGACAGATTGTAGTCCATACCGTTAAATACTTCTCTTTTTTTTAAATGATTGCAACTTAAAAATTTTATGTCAATAAAATATTATTATTATTGAAACGTTTTTCCGGAGAATTATTTTTGGCGGGTTAGAATAATGTTAAGCTTTCCTTTAAAGTACCATTTCAGTAAGATGCTAAGGAACTGTAACCTAAAAATACGATATCAAGATACATTAATGCATTATTAGAATTTCAAATTTGTAGAATCCGTTTAACCGGAAGGGCGACTTTAGTCAGAGAAAGACAGTGTGTGAGTGTATTACCCTACATTCTTTTTTTTAAATGCATCTTTTGACTCTAAAAAAAGTGCTTATCTATTAAGTTTGCAACCAATTTATGTATATGTTGAAATATACTTACAGATCGATTTCAGATCTTCCACCTTCAGTGACAATTTCCGCAATTCTTCTGAACCCTCCCAATTCAATGATTCCAAATATAATAAAAGCAATAACCGCAAGTGTCATTATCACAGTTTGAACTGAATCCACCCAAACAACACCTCTCAGGCCACCCTAAATAATATAAATAAGGAATAAATGATTGTTAAAGTGATGAAGAGCGTATTTACATTATGTATTAAAATAAATAGTTTGAATCATACCATTGCTGTGTAAATTGTACATAATAAGCAGGCGATTGGTGTAAATATATGAAATGGTATTGAAAATACTGTAACATTTAAGTATTTAATTACATTTCTGTAAAAATGTGAAGTAACAATCAAATAGATATAGATCTAATAAAATTAATGATTAAAACCTATAAATTACCCATCTCAAAAATAAAATGTGTTTTTTTGTAAATTGTTAATTAAAAAACAATAAAAAGAAGACTAATAACATTAAAACTGACAATGATTGGCTTGAGAAGTTAACTGGGTGATAAACGGTGCTAATATTTGTTACAGATGGAGGACTATAGTGACTATACTGACTAGGTGGACGACTTGAAACCCTAGATGAATTGATACAGAGATTGAATTTCTGATCTACACCCGACTTGCTGTTGTTTCTTTGGGGTGGATAGCTGTATGGCCCCCAAAGGAGCTTTAAGTTGCAAGGGATACCCCCTCTCTTCAAAAGAATAATTATAATAACTTGACGCTAAAGATCACAAAAGTCCCTCTCAAAAATAGTAAATTTTATATATGTTTTTATTGTCTCTGGGGAGCGAAAGCCCTATGCTATCCAAAGCCCTTTTGGGCCCAATATAACTACCTCAAAAATCGTTGCCTTCTCAGTGCAATGCCGGCATTGCACACTGCTCTATAGTCCTCTATCAGTCGTCCACCTAGTCAGTATAGTCACTATAGTCCTCTATCTGTAACAAATATTAGTGTGCAATGCCGGCAGTGTTTTCTCGTTACAAACAACACTTAGGACACTGTCCTCCTCCGGACAGTGAGCTGTAGAGGCTCCTAGGAAGAGAAAATTAATGTCAACACTGCTCCACTGGCAACACTGCATATATTACTAAATGACGTTTATTCTGACAAAAATTTGATTTGAAAGAAATATGAGGCGCCTCCTGACTTATGATAATCAAATGACGAAGTATTATAAATTCTTCTAATTTTTGAGGTGAACCAGGAAAGGCGCCAAATTATGGATTTCAATCTCTGAGTGTCAACATGTATATTTATCATAAATAAAAACCGGTTTACGACTAATACGATAGACTAATTAGAATATATTTTGCCGGAATATGAAATTCATCAATCAAACATGCTTAGTTGTATTATATACGACCAAACAATCATTATATGTATTCAGTGAAGATGGAAGCTAATTTTTAGATAACCAACAACTGAGGAGAGCTGTGGTCTGTCGCCGCTATAGTTGACTTGTATATAAATAATACGAGGCATGGTAAAAGTCCATCAAACCGAATTGGACAAAAAATATAAATGAAAACTATCGTTAATAGCCCTCTTTTTATAAAAGTTAAATTTAATTTAACAATTTTCTCAGCAAGTGACCTGATGGCAACCCAAATTAAGGGAGACGCCGGTTAAAGTAAAAGTAAAGTAAATTTGTTTTAATGCAGTGTTGTGCAGTGAGGAAAATCTAAAATTTGAGAAGCCAATACTAGTGGCCATCGATTCTTTAATGTCAACATTGCTCCACTGACAACACTGCATATATTACTTGTATCACTAAATGACGTTTATTATGACAAAAATTTGATTTGAAAGAAATATGAGGCGCCTCCTGACTTATGATAATCAAATGGCTAAGTATTATAAATTCTTCTAATTTTTGAGGTGTAAGGGTTCTTTTGCTTAATTGTTAACAAAAAACTAGAGATGGGCGGGCTAAGTACTTCATTTTTTGTTATTTAAAAAAATGAAGGAAAATGTTAGAGTCATGCCTGAGTATATATGATTGCACCTGAATGAAATTTTAGAACTATGTTAAAAATATGAAACTATGGAAATATGGAACATCAGAGGCTGCCCGATCTTTCCAATTTTATATTCTGATTACAGTAATCTGTGTAGACAAAAATCGAAACTACCCAACGGTGATCCGAAAGTTTATGATTTCGATCAGATGGTTACTTTTACTTTCACCTGCTCCTAGTAAAAGCAAGTATTGCTGTCGTATCAAATTTTCAGAATTGATTTTCCACCGGAAATACATATTTTGACTTTGCTGTCATGGTTTTTCGCAATTTTCTCAAAAACAGCTCCAAAGATGTTCTTTAAACTTCATATCCACTCAACATATGTAAATAATACCTATCACTTTTATCTGACACATTTCCCCGGGAAAATTGATTTCTGGGGGAACTGTACTTTCCTATAAAGTACCAAACTGTATCCAGGTTCCAGGTTCAATGCAATATTATACATTGAACATTATTATACATTAGAAGCATTGCAGAATACCAAAATTGAAGAAAATGGTGTACCGCAAGTACGATTTTAGCAGAATAGGTTTTAGTTTTTCGGAATTTTCTTGAATACCACTGTAACGATTTCATTTATACTTGGATACTAACTGCACAGATATAAACCTATCACTATTATTTGTAATATTATATGAAAAAAAATTGGTTTAGGTGGTTCTGAAGAATCTGAGATGTTAAAATTCAAATGTTATGTTTGTTGTTCATTATTATTTGTGCCCTCTACAATGTAACCATTCCCCAGCTGCCGGGGTTGGTAAGTTGGCTATTCTCCCTCACACTATATTTCTATATTATGTTACGACAAATGTGCAAAGTTTGAAGTTTAAAGCAAAGTGTAGGAATAAGAGACACTGTATTAAGAGGAGTAAGAAAGAGTTATGTGAGTGCTTCACACCAGATTTTTTTTTTGTTTATTTGTTGCAAACAGACTTCAGTGCGTTAGAATGCTTGGAACTGGAAAACGCAGGTGGACGTCATGTAGATAGGATGCGGGTCCAAAGCCCTAATAAATAATCCAAACCAATAATCGTGCTTAAATGTAGCTTTTAATTTTTCTTTAGTTTTAAAATTTATTTGTTCTGTATTATCTTTGGAAAAAAGCAAAATAAATTAAAATTAGGAAATAAAGCTAAGTATCATATTTGGGCATTTTGGACAGAGGTCATATGAATTTCTAAAATTGCATTTAGAATGCTTTGATAAGTAAGTTGGTGTTCTTAATGTCTCTTTGAGTTTAAGCTTGCAAATAGTTCGGTTTATTTGAAAAATATTTTGAAAATAATAAATTTCTTAAAATAAATTTTAACATGATGATTGTAAGCAAAAAACCACTCACCATCAGCGATAGCTATTCCAGCAGAATATATAGCAACTAGAAGATATAATATCTGAAATTAAACAACCTCTAAATTAGGTTCTGTTGAAATATTATTTCTTTAATAGACTTTACTTTAAATATAAATTTATCTAATTTATCTATTACTTTAGCGATTGCAAATTGTAAATAATATAAATAAATGATAAAAAAAAGTATAAAATTACCTCTGCTATAGAACTGAATATGGAGCCCATCCTTCTTGTCAACTTATTAAACCTTTTCTCCAAATACTGTGGAAAAATGAAACAAAATTATTTGTAATATGAAAAATCCTTGATTTTTTTATTTCCTCTTGCTGGTGTAAAAGAAAGTATTGTGATTGTATCATATTTTGGAAATTAAGTTTTTATACGAATGGTTTAAAAAGAAAATGTTATGAAACACATAATTCTGCTTCTTATTTATTGCTAGCCTCATAGTTCTGATTGAATAATTTTTTCAAGGTCAAAATTTATGCAGATATAGTACACATTCAGTACTCAAAGATCCTGTATAATCAACAAGAAACCTTCACTCGTACCTATCTTTCTGGAGAATAAAGTTAAACGAACAAAAATGTGAAAATATCACTTTTACCCTAAGGAAAATTAGTGTGCTCCAATATGCTACAATAGAACCCCTCTTCCTTCGTGTTAATGTTGTCCTTGGGGCTGTATATAAATATACGCCTGACATGGAATCCTTACCCTAGACTAAAGCATGACATGAACTGAATAGCCGCTCTAGACTGCTTATAAGACAACAGATCTACACTGACATTACTAAACAAACGACTAATATACAACTCAGTCTTAAAACCTATCTGGACATACGGAATAGAACTTTGTGGCTCCGCAAAGCGTTCCAATATTCTATAATCCAATCTCTTTAATCAAAAATTTTGTAACGTTCCCAACTTTGTCTCGAACCTTACAATCCACCAATAACCTCAATATCCTATTGTGACCGATGTTGCTTCCTCTTCTTTTAATAACTCCCGTCGACTAAAACGTTGGTGGCCTAGTGACAGGGTGATGTGATTTGAAATAATAGAGGGTAGCTTCTCTACTCGTTTAGTGTGGTTTTTTTATTGGTTATTATTTTATTTATATAAAAAAAAAAAAAAGCGAAAATTTTACAATATTTAGTCACTTTGCCTTATCTTAGTACTCGTACTAACTGGCACTAAGCAGAGAAGATGAGTTCCCCAGTAACTCACTCAAATCAATTTTTCCAAAGAAAATATTGCAATAAAAGTAGGTATTTAGATAAGTTTAAGAAGACAGTTGTGCCGTTATGGAGAAAATCACGACAAACTGAAAAACTTATTCTGTAAAAACGCATTTCTGGTTTACAGATTTTCTTCATACTTGATATTTATAAACATACTTAATTTTTCACTGAATTTAAAGGGATACATAAAAAAAAAAAAAAAAAAAAAAATGAAAAAAAGAATAATTCAATCATTCTCTCACATTTCGTAATCGGGATGCTTCAAAACACATATTTTAAGTGAAAATTCAAATTCGAAATTTTGGCAATCCAGTTAAGAGAAAGTAAAATTAGATAAGCTTTGCCTTTTATCTGTTGCAACATAGAAGGTTCTAATGTACTTAGTCAAATGAATTCAATATACTTCGAATATAGTACAATTATTAAAGACTTAGTTATAAAAATATTTGCAATTATAAATATTGTACTCACTTCAAAAACTGATACAAATTTGAGATTGTAAAATACTGGTAGATAAAAGAAATACAGAAAGAAGGTGGCAATTATTGTTCCAGATCCTATAAATATCAATTGCAGTCCATAGTAATATGCTTCCCTCGTAGTACCAATAATTGAAACAGTTGAAACTGAACTGTAAAAACAAAACCCTATTACTGTAATACTTTATTACTATTACAAAAATTTATTATTATTCTATAATTATTACAATTTTTACTTTTAAGTTAAGCAAATTTACCTGGCAACATTCGAAAGTAAAATCGGTATTACTGGCATTTTTTTACCACCAAAAATATATTCATCAGGTGTATTTGGTTTGTTTTTGGAAAAACCAAATATTAAAGCAACAAAAATAGATATTAATAGTGTCAGTGAAAAGACTGTATAGTCTAACCAACTCCATTGTATCGGTTCTTGAATATCCATAAGTTTAAAAATTTATCTGCTTGAATTATACTCAAAACGCTTCAAATATAATATTTAATCAAAACAACATTATTATTTATCAATTAATACATATTATATAATATAAATTATTATGCTACACGAAATATAGAAAGTTATAAAATATATTACCCAAATTATTTGTTAAATCTGATTTTTTTTTTTTTTTTATAACAAAAATAAATAAAGCAAAAGTTGAATAAAAGTAAACAAAATTTAGAATTATGAAAAAGTTTGTTTTTTAGTAATGTTGAATAAGTATACTAACATATGTATATCACAACAAAGATATTTTAACTTATTACTTTATTTAATGATGGTTCGTATCATAAGGACGCTTATCTTCAGCAGTAATTGCCCTTCATTAGTGCCCTAATCTAATAGTTATATGTTAAAATAATGTACTTATGCCAATTATCTTGGAAAAAATCATTTCTTAAAAAAAAAAAAAAAACTAATGTGAAACGCTCACTTGACTTTCTCTCATTGCAATTTACACATTTTTAAAGGACAAACTATCTTCAAGCTCATAATTCTCAATAGCTGTTTAGGTTTCTTCAATTTTACATCACTGGAAGAATATAAACTTAATAAAACCACAATTTTGAGGAAACCTTTATCCTCCCAACGAATCCCCCTTAAATGAGTCTTTCTCAGAAAAAAAGTTTCAAACGAAAATGATAGGACTTTCTAAATATAGTGAACAATAACAAACTTAATAAAATCCATTAGTGTTTTTTTTATGGAGAAAATGGCAAAAAATTAAAAAAACAGTTCAGGAAAAAGTGAACTTCCAGCCAACCTATGTTTTTGAAACCTCGGAATTTTGATAACATATTTGGCTCTAATTAATATTATTTTTATAAAGTATTCGTATAATAAACTAAAATAGCATTTTAAAAATGAAACATAACCTTAAATAAAAATGCCACCTTAAATGAATTTTGTCTGAGTAATATACGAAATAAATGTTATAGCTCTTAATATATGTAGTTCATATAGTAAGTTTAAAGAAAATCGTTGGAATTGTTTTTAGAGAAAATCGCAAATAGACTGAAAAATGCAGTCAGTAATATAATACTTTCAGTTGAGGAATTTTGATAGATAACATCCTGTCGGATCCTATTGTAATAACTTAACAGAATGTCAAGTTTGAAGTTTCTGCTATTGTTCATATGTGATACATACTTTTGATACACACACACACACAGATCATTTTCTAAGACTACTTTTTCTGATTCAGGGATCTGAAACCTGTATTAACAGTGAAAATTTGATACGATCTCTTAACAGGTTAAACAAAAAAAAAAAAATGCGTAAATTTAAATTCAGGAATTTCAACCTCATAATTGAGTGAAATTTGTTCAAAAAAAAAAATAAATAAATAAAAACCTAATATATCTTGACCGGATATAACAACATAAGATATTTTTCAAACTTAAAATGATTTTCATTATATAGAATATTATGGAGCCTCTTTTTAATCTGAATCAAATGAAATGATAATAGTATCTATTGCAATTATGACTATTAAGAATATTTAATGTGTCAGATATGAGTTTTGACCGACAATATGTTTTGAGACCCTGTGAGGGTAAAGTTTTTTTGAAATAGTGTGATGTGAAGGCATGCACCATTAAAGCAAGCATTTTCTTTTTTTGATAGATTCTATTTTTGACAATCACCTCATTAAACAACAAAGCCAAATTGAAAACATTAACGAGAAAGTTATTGACGTTAATTGTATTATTAAAACAATCGGATGGTTGGCCTTTATATCAATCAGATGGTTGCCTTGTCTGTTTGTACAGGTTGTCGAATTTTCTTTTTTGTCTTTCCGTAGCTTGCTGAAATCTTTTGTCCGTTTGTTCAATAATGTTGTGCGCATGATCCCAATCGTATGGTCTCATTTTTTGGGTCTTTCAAGTGCCCTATTTCTGCTACAGTTAATAGGCGTCTTATTTTTCGGATCTAGGCCATTAGCACACACATGGATGTTCTTTCAAGCACTTTTTTACTTTCTCTTACTCCTAGTAAGAGGAAGTATTGTAATCGTGCCAAATTTTAGATATCGAGTTTTCACCGGAAATATCCGTTTTGAGGTCCCCTGAGTCCAAAAAAGTGGTTTTTAGCAAATGGTCTGTGTGTGTGTGTGTGTGTGTGTATGTGAACAGCATAGCTCAAAACGAAAAATCGTAGAAAGTTCAAACTTGATATTAAGTTTAGGTATCACCATGGGATCTGACGGTGCGTTATGTGTCAATATTCCTCAACCGGAAGTACCACTTTACTAGTTGGTTTTTTTACGTTTTTGCGATTTTCTCAAAAATGGCTCCGACGATTTTCTTTAAACTTCAATATCAACTACACATACAAAGAGCTACAACTTTTATTTGAAACATATCTCCAGGAAAATTCATTTAAGGGCACTTCTGGGTGAGGGGTGGGGTTAGGTTTCCATCTAAAGTGCTATTTCAGTTTATTAGACAATTCTGTCATCTAAATAATGTTAATTAGAATTAAATATGTTGTTGAAATTCCGAGTTTGAAAAAAATCAGAGAACCGAAAGTGCGTTTGTTTTGACACTTTACTAAATGATTCTTTCATTTTTTCGCGATTTTCTCAAAAATGGCTCCGACGATTTTCTTGAAAGTTCGTATACAAAATAAAAATGCAAAGATCTACATCTTTTACTTAAGACATTTCTCTGGAAAAATTCATGTAAGGGCAGTTTTAAGGGAGGGGGGGTTGCAGCTTCCCCTAAAGTGGTATCATAGTTGATTATACAATTCTATCATCCAAACAAAATTAATTAGAAATAAACAGATGGCCAAATTCCATGTTTTAAGAAAATTGTAAGCCGGAAGTGCGCCTATACTGAACAGCTTTTTCAGTTTTCGACGAATTTCGTTATATTTGGTACACAAACTATAACATTTGTCAAATTATAATTTTGAGAACAGGAGTAAGAGAAAGTTGTGTGGGTGTTTCACACCAGATTTTTTTTACTTCTTTTGAAGAATCTGGTTTTCTTAGTACGATAGTATAAGAAATTTAAAGAAAAATGGGGAAAAATTAAAAAAGTATTTTAACAGTTACACATAGTTACGTCAGAAGCGGTATCTATGCGGAATAAATTTCCAGATAAGACGAAAGAATATCCTAAAATTAAATTTATAGCTGTTGACCATTGTGTAAACAAAGTGATAATTTTTTTTGTGCTGACTTAAATAATATTTATTAAAGAATTAGTGACGCTTTGACGCAAATGTTACCGGTTATTGACCGCCAGTGCTCAATTTATCTAGCGTGATAATAATTTCAGTAATTAACTGTGTTAACTTGTAAACTCCGGGGTTTGTGAAATTCAGGAAAAAAGTAAGATTGCTATTTCCTTTAATTCTTAACAGAAAGTGTAATACATTTACGGTATAATACTGTGTGAAACTGGACACTTTCCTTTTTTTTCTAATTAGTTCAAATATTGTATTTGTATTGTATTTAATTATTATTTATTATTGTAAGTATTAATATTTGTATTGTAATTATATTTGTATTGTTCATTATTTTCATTCTAACCTATATATATATAGATTTATTTAGTTTTTAATTAAAACAATACTGAGCCCAATGGGTCTCAGTGACACTGAGACAGAAGGAGGTATTTCCGCAATCGACGAAGAGCGTGAGAGTTGCATCTTTTCACAAAAATTGAAAAGACCGACTAGTAACCTTGACAAAGCGAGGCATAAAGTGCAAAGAAAACCAATCACATTACAATCACAACACAACATACCACTCCTAGCACTAGTACGGTTGCAGATAATATGGTACCCCCTTCTACCTTGACATCTCTCACTTCTTCAACTACAACCACAACAGTCAATATTTGGCCATTTTTTATACCAAATCCTTTCGCACCACTCAATGGTTCCGGAAGATAAACAACCCGAAATTCATGAACGAACTCATAAACCACCACCAGTCTATGTCAGTAACATTAACAATTACATAGAGTTCTGCAAAACCCTATGTCGTCGCCATTCTCTCTCCTCACTTTAATCTGGTGCAGTCAACTCGTGCTCTGCAACAATTCTCTCGAACAATGGTTTGTTAAGTGGAAAATGAAAGTAAATGTCCAGAAATGCCAACAAATTACATTCACACTTCATTCGTGCCACCTGTTCTCCAGTGTATTTAAATCATACCGCACTCTCTGTACGTTATATGGGAATATACATTGACAAGCGCCTGACTTGGAATCCACACACAAGACTCAAACGACAAGATAAGGAAACGATTTTACCTACTAGCCTGACTGCTTGACAGACGATAAAAACTGACATTGAACAACAAAGCACTTATATACAACGCATTACTCAAACCGATCTGGACTTACGGACTCGAACTGTGGGGGTCAGCCAAGCATTCCAACATCTACCGTCTTCAGTCACTTCAATCAAAAATTCTTCGCCGCATAACTAATGCTCCATACTATGTCTCCAACAAAACTATCCACAATGATCTCATTTTACCTTTCATTACAGACTTAATTCCAGCAAGGTATAAAAGGAACAGAATGTCAATTATTGTGGATGGTTCAAGATTTCTAAAAAGTGATCACAAGGAATGTCAGAAGCTTAGTGACCTATATGTGTGCCAATATTCACAAATCCAGAACTTTTATTATAATAATTATCAGTCATTGCTTTAATAATAATTATCAGATGACTTGAAGACTGTATATATATTAGCCACATCAATAAGGGTATGTGTAAAATATACTTAACTTCAGAGACATTTTCCGTGGTAGCCTGCTTCGTTTTGTGGTCATCGACCGGTTTCGGGCGTTCGCCCATCTTCAGGATGCGTTTTTCAGACAGTGTGCCAACACAGACTCGTACAGAGACTTAGTTTCACACTACATCAAATAGTTTAGCATAATAGACTTAGTTTCACACCACCACAACAAATATACTTAACTATTAATTATTGTGAATTGTTGACAGGTACTGATGTAATTAATATTTTGATAAATTGCTGAAAATGTTGTCAGTAATAATCTAGATCATTTATAAGAAAACTTATTAATCAAGATAACATAAGGGTATTTCTTCAGCTAAGAGTAGCAGATGTACATATAACTTTTTATATCAAGATATAAATATTATGTCAAATATAAATCTCAATTATCTGTAGGTGTCGAAATGGAGCCCCCAGATATAGTACATGTTCATAATCCTAGAATACTAACATTTTTATTTGCTCAATCTACAGTTCTATACATGCCTGTATTCCCAAACCTAACCATATTGACACTATAGTCCCTACTAGCCCACCTATTATAGCAGCCTGTTATAAATAACAAGTGAATTTGTGACAAGATAACGCTGGCACAGGGATGTATTCTTTTGTATCATGCGCTTACTTTATCTGTAGTAATAGAGTAATGCATGCAGTAGATGAAAATGCATTTATCTGTAAACGTAAGCATCTTTATTCAAACTGAAATTCGCGGATCAGTATGGATCTAACAGATTTCATATAAAATTTTATAATATTCTATATTTATATTACTAGAAAAGGGTAACTGACTCTTATTCAGCTAATTGTGTTGCATGATCGCCGAAATTCTTCCAAGACTAAGCAGTTGAGTGCAAATCAGTGGCGGCTCCTTCAGCAAATCAGCTTGGCTAGATAGAAATCATGAAGTAAGCCAGGAGCCAGGTAAAAACTTGCATCCCTCCCCTACTATTAAATATGTTAAATTAACAATAAATCTGTCACTGTGCACCCAGAGAAGAACTGTGAAAAAAAGAGTTGTACCGTTTGAGTTCGAAAATTAAGTGGTTAACTTAACGGTAATTTATATTATCTAAATAAACTGTTTCGGTTCAAAGGAAATGTCTATGAGTTAGCATCGATTCTTTGCTGGGTCATATATCTTAGTGATGTTTTAAGTACCAATACCAACATCAAATTTTTATAAATATAAAAATAATATATAAATATAATATATAAAAATCCACACATTGGCACAGGCACATCACATCACAAAAAATCTGGTGTGAAACACTCACACAACTTTCTCTTACTCCAGTTCTCAAACTTATAATTGACAAATTTAATGAAATTCGTCGAAAACTGAAAAAACTGTTCACTTCCTGTTTACTATTTTCTTGAAACTAAGAATTTTGGCCATCTATTTATTTCTAATTAATTTTGTTTGGATGATAGAATTGTATAATCAACTATGAGAGCACTTTGGAGAAAATATAACCCACCCCTCCCCTAATAGTGCCCTTACATGAATTTTACCAGACAAATGTTATAAATAAAAGTTATACATCTTTGTATGTTTAGTTTATATACGAAGTTTCAAGAAAATCGTCGGCGCAATTTTTGAGAAAATCGCGAAAAAGTAAAAAAATCTTTTAGTAAAGTGGTAAAGTAAACGCATTTCCGGTTATCCGATTTTTATCAAACTCGGAATTTCAACAACATATTTAATTGTAATTAACATTATTTAGATGGTAGAATTGTCTAATAAACTGAAATAGCACGTTAGCTGAAACCTAACCCCACCCCTCGATAACTGTCCTTAAATGAATTTTCCCAGAGAAATGTTTCAAATAAAAGTTATAGCTCTTTGTATATGGAGTTGATATAATATGTTTGAAGAAAATCGTCGGAGCCGTTTATGAGAAAATTGCAAAAAAGTAAAAAAAAAACAACTAGTAAAGTGGTACTTCCGGTTGAGGAATTTTGACAGATAACGTAGGGTCAGATCCCATGTTGATACCTAAACGCAATATCAAGTTTCAACTTTCTACGGTTTTTTGTTTTTGAGCTATGCTGTTCACACACAGACCATTTGCTAAAAGCAACTTTTTTAA